>JAPMOQ010065764.1:62479-128178 GCA_026543055.1 Argiope trifasciata
GTATATGATAGGCCCCTTTGTTGCAAGTTTGAACCTCAAAGAGCCATGCCATCAAGAAATGAAAGCCTCCCATGCTCTCAATCAAGGTATTAATTTTTCTCAAAATATATGATAGGCCCATGTTGGTCTGATGATCAAATTTTAGTTCTGGCTTGAGGGATTCCACCAGTTTTTAGCTTATTGATAAAATCTGATTCCATCTAAGAACCATTGTGTAGGCAAGTCCAATGTCATGCTGAATTCTTCGTTGGTGTGACTCATCTTCTGGCTGTGGTTTGAAATCATAAATTCCATCCCATAAATACAAGCTTTCAAAACATGAATATGATTAAATTACACAAGCTCAAAATATCCTGCTTTATAAAAAATATTTGTTTATATACCTTAACTCACAGTGCAAAAAGTTGTGTATTATAATTCTATTTGATTGAAATCTATTGGCAATAAATGCAACACCAGAAAATAAGATGATATTGGCAACTGCATGATTCACACTATAACACTAAATCACATACAGTGGTGGCCAAAATTGTGGATACTTTTGAAAATCTTTGTTTTCTAACTCACAACGCTTAGAGAAAATGTTGTAATACTCTTATATATCATTTTAAAGATAATTTAATGCTGATTTCTATTCTAAAAGTACAATTCAAATACTTACAATATTAAAAAAGTTATTACTTCAATTTGAATAACAAACACTATGATGAAATGGATTATAATTTCTAACTTTCTTGACAAATCACTATTCTTGTTCTGAGAAACAATCAAATGTTAATAACTGCTTGCAGAAGATAGCATCATGTTTAAAGTTGGAACAAATAATTATTGTACTTTTTTCTGTAGATGGAAAACTTTTTTATGTAATATAATTACAAGTTACACATTTTGTTAAATTTTTTTCTGTAGTAATTAAATGTTGAATTTTTAGCAGTAATTATGTAGAATTTTTGTAAATATTTCTAATATTTAGTCCAGAGGCAATCACATCAAATAAAAGAATAGATCGGACACCTGGAAAAAGAACTAAGATTATTGTGTTACATGAATGCAGTCTTATACTGAAATTGCAAGACAATTGGTTGATTCAGTGACTACATCTGGATTCTGAAAGTTTTGTTTACAATATTAGGAAACAAATTCAATAAAAAACAAAGCAAGAAATGACTGAAAAAAGTGCATCACATATGTTCATGGCTGAAGAATAAAAAGACTGTCTCCAAGAAAGAAGAATGTCAGCAGCAGCCACCAGAAATCAATTCAATAACACTGGCATTTATGTCAGTTCAAGAATAATCTGGAGAAGGTTATTAGATGTTAGACTAAGATGTAAAATTCAGCAAAAAAAAATTCCTTATCTCAATTTACAACAATGTATAAAGAGATTACAGTAGGCAAAGGAACTCATTAAGTGGATTGTTGATCAATGATCGTAAGTTATGCAGAGTGATGACTCAAAGACATTCAGGCAACTATGAAGAATTCAATGTGATGATTTGGTCATGCATGTCAGCAGACAGTATTGGTCTTTTTCATGTTATCAAGGGGATATTAAATGCAGAAAATACATTGACACTATTCTAGAGCCAAAATTTATGCCTTCAGTCAGTAATCCCTTTCCCAGCAGTACATCATTTATTTTTCAGCACGATTCAGCTCCTTGCCACACAGCTAAAATATCAGAAGTAGGGTTTAGTCACGACCATCGTAAACAAGGCCTCACAGCTTGTTTGTGACGTCACATGAAGAAGACGGTTGGCTACCGCGAGCAGAATCTCTGTTTCTTCTTCCTCATGTTTTAAATTCATTAAAAAAATTACTATCTCTTATAAGACATTTATCTTGCATAAAATTCAAGATGACTTATTTCTCCCCTGAGTGAATGAATGAAGCATTCAAATTTTTTAAGATTTAAATCACAATGTAAATTTGTAAGATAAATACATTGGGGTATTTTTGTTAATTTTCCAGTTTTAACAGAAATTTTTTTTAATTAAAAATTATTTTATCTTTCTCTTTTCTTTTTAAAAAAGATAATCTCTATTTAATTATATATATCCTCTGTTTTTTTAAAGTTCAAAATTAAATCAATCATTAAGACTTAAAGCTTTTGATTTTTTTTTTGCAGTGGCAGATAATAAAAGTATTTTAAATAAATTAACATAATTATTTACTTTCCAAATTACTTATGAACTTTCAAATGTAATATTAATGTATTTAATATAAAATTTAACTTTTACACCAAATAATTCTATTGATGAAAAAGTATTACTATAAGTTTTTATTTTTTCACATTAAAAGTTACATTCACTTAATATAATTCATACACTTTAATAAACTAGCTTTTATTATATCTGGTTTTGCATTTCATTGCATTTATAATAAATTTCAATTCAATTTGGAAAAATAGTAAAAGAATACATAAATGAGCAAAAATCACACTTTGAGAATCATAAAATTTTATTTTCAGAGACAATAATAAAATACATTTTGTTTTCAAATTTTATTATACATTTAACACACAAATGAAAATAATTATAATATTAAACAAAGTTGAAATACAAAATGAAGTTGAAATTTTTTCTGCTATGTCCTGAAGACTGCTATTTAATGCAGTTTTTAAGTTTTCCATTTCTTTACGCGTTGCCCTATCCATTGGAGTTTCTCTTATTGCTTTAGATTTTGAGGAAAAGTATGAAGGCAAATTGGGGAAAATTGAAGGTACAGCACCAGGTACAAGCCTAGAAAAAAAGTTAAGTTTTTAATATTTAAAGAAATCAGCAACTTATTAAAATTTAAAATCAAAAACAGAATAGATGCTATCTTAATGTATAAACTGAAAGTTAACAACATAGGTTGTATATGTGTGAAATTTGCCTCAAATAAACAGTAGCATTTCATTGTTTCTAAAAAATTTCAGACCTTTTATAAATGTTGCATGCATTTATAATTAAAAATTGCATATAACTAATGATATTTAAAAATAATAAATATTAATTGCTTTACATAAAATCTGATGATTTATAAACAAAACAAAAAAATCTACATTTTCTAAGCCTATATGAGCATGCAATTCATATTGTTTTTACAGCTATTTTTAACTTTTTTACATAATATTTTTGAGGAAAATATAAATTTAATCACTTTATAGTCGTGATATATATAATTAAAAATTGTTTTTTCATTCATTAGATGATTTTAAACCTTTTTTTATGATGACCATAATAACAATATATCACTTAAGTGCTTAAAATTTTGGTGATAATTATTAAAAATTTCTTAAACATTTACTCCAGTGGTACTTGAATAAGTTCTCCTGTATTAGAATTGAATGCTTCCCTAACAGTTAAAAACTGATTTTGTTCAAAATGTTTAGCACAGACCTACATAAAAGACACAAAAATTAGGCCTAAATCAGATTTTTAAAAATACATATGAAGTATAATAAAAAAAAAAGATATCAATACGAAGACTTTTAAATATTAAGAATAAATATTAAAAAAGGACTATCATAAGTAACATAAAACAAAGAAAATTTTTATTTAGCTAAAACAAACAATATTATAGTTATTGGAAGCATAAGTAACTAAATCTAGAGCAAAACACAAAGATAAATGAAAGTTATATTTAATTTTAAATGTTTCCAGTTCAAAGGAATTAATTAAAAACTGTATTAAAAAATCAAACTTACCCTACTATATTTAGTTGGCACGAAATTATCCCGCTGTATTGCAGAGATCCATGCTCTTCTACTGTCTTCATCGCTTGGAAACGAAAATACAGGAACATTGGGGCTGTTTTTTGAGTAATTACTTTTACAATTAGGAACGCAGCACGTACTAGGCATCTTTATTACGATAAATTAAAATTAATATGAAGGAAAAAAAAGGCTCAGAACACTTTCAAACATAACCAATAACACACTCACCGTATTTCACGACTACAGCCACCGTGAACTTACCGCACTCTATCATACAACTTGCGTTTAGAATTCTCTAGACAATCCGTCTTCAATCGTGACGTCACGAGCTGAACGCGTTGGGAGTTGTGAGGCCTTGTTTACGATGGTCGTGGTTTAGTACAAAGAGCATTGAATTGTTATCATGTCCAAGAAATTATTCTAACCTCAAAATAATTGAGAATTTTTGGCACCATTTGAAAACTTATAAATATGAAGCATTTATCAAATAAAAGAGAATTGATTGAAGCTGTAATTGTTTCTTGGCATCATGCAATAACAAAGAAAAAGCTAAAAAATTTCGTCAGCTCAATGAAATATCAGGATGAAGCTGTAATAAAAAATGTCTACCCTACATTACTCTAATGTACTGTTAACTCACTGCATCATCAGCATCTAACGTAGCTCGATAATTATTGCCGCTCAATTCTTTTTGTTTTTTGTATATAAATGAACATCAAATTCTCTTTAAAATAATGTGTAACATTTTGCATTTCCTGAAACCTTGCATTTTCTATAAGCGTACAAAGTAAGAAAACATTAAAATTTTCAAAAGCGTCCACAATTTTGACCATCACTGTATTTATAAATATATATATATATATGTATTTAGTTTTGTAAGCAATTTCAAACATTGTAATTATTAGTCACTAATCAGATTTTTGATTTGATATGTTTTGATGCAAAAATCTTAACTAAGCAATCATCAGCTTTTATTTAATTTTAATAATGAAATTAAAAGTTAATGTTTTTGATTTTTTTTATTGTTGACTCTCATTTAAAAAAATTTACTCATTTGCAGTTGCACAGGGAAAAAAATCATAATAGTGCAGGGTTTGAGTAGATGGTATCAGTTAAAGTAACTGGAATTGAATTTTGAAGATTTTAAATGATTGTAAGAGATAGAATATAGGCCTACGATTAATGCAAGTTCCTACCCCCAGCAAATGCAATACCAGAAAATGAGATGGCATTACCAGTTTTCCATGATTCATATTTTAATGATAAATCATTTACATACAATATTTGACTTTTGTAATTAATTTAGTGCAATAAATTCATCTGATTATGCTCTGAAAGGTTAATCAACCAGTCTTATTATAGCAAAGTGAGTAATTGTTCCTGTATGTTCTCAATAACCCCAGAAACTGTGTACATATGCAATGATATTCTAATCATAAGCCAGATAACAACTTCTAGACAGAAGTAATCACTTTTGTGATCTTGTTACATAGCTACAAACCCCATCGTTTGAACCTCAAAGAGCCATGCCATCAAGAAATGAAAGCCTCCCATGCTCTCAATCAAGGTATTAATTTTTCTCAAAATATATGATAGGTCCATGGCTGTGTGGTGATGAATTTTTAGCTTCTGGCTTGAGGGATTCCACCAATTTTTAGCTTCATGGCAAAATCTGATGCCATCAAAGAACCATTGTTTAGGCAAGTTCAATGTCATGCTGAATTCATCGTTGGTGCAACTCATCTTCTGGCTGTGGTTTGAAATCATAAATTCCATCCCTTAAATACAAGCATTCAAAACATGAATATGATTAAATTACACAAGCTCAAAATGTCCTGTTTTATAAAATATATATTATTTTCCCTCCCGGGAAGGAGATGAATCTAATTGAAAATTCAAACTGAAATTATCTTAAACTAATTGAAAATTTAAACTTATTATCTGAATGAAAATTCAAACTGTCACTCTGAATTTTTTTAAAAAAAGGTTATATTTGTGCTTTTCCATCAAACTCCTCAAATTCAGCTGAGAGTTTGATATTGTTATGAGCCTGTTGTTTCGCTTTATCTTGTCATCAAAGACTCATTTACAGTCATCTGTATTGAGTGCCTTTTGTTGCTGTATTTACGGCCAGCCATCGGAAGTTGAACGAGGTCAGGAAGTGTGGCGGTGGTCAACCGAGTAGACCTGAACTGAGAGAAGAGTTCTGAGCGGAGGAATCGCCGGGAGATTATCGAAGCAACAGAGTGCTGAGTTCTGACGAAGCCTGTGTCGTCGTTGGGAGCGGAGCTGTCCTGAACTGAGGAATAGTCCCTTTATATGAAGTAGTGAGTCAGCAGCGAAAAGAAGGGACAAAAAAGTAGTTCAGCCGTTACGGAGAGACCTATGAAAGTGTAGACAGAATCCCCTAACGATTCCCTTTCCTTCCGAAACCTGTTCGGCTGCTTTGTGAGCTGTGGACGTTGCCACTACGGAATTTCTGCCTGTGGACTACTGTTTCCATTGTGGACTACTGTCTGCAGTAGAGTACTGTTGTTTGCTGTCCTGTGTGTTTGTCTCGGCTATATATAGCTGTCATCTGTACATAGTGGTGCTGTAAATATTTGTCGTCTTAGTGCTGTCCTGTCTTCGTCCTGTAAATAAATGTCATCTGTGCTGTGTTGTCTACTAAAGGACTGATCATTGTGTGTGCTCTTATTTTCTACACCGTACACACCCACTATACAAGTAAAAGAACCCGACGGATTAGTAGGATAGGAAATGCGTAACGATATAATTCCATCATTCTCTGAAATAATGGCGTAAATAATGAATTTTCTTCTTAATTCCTTCAATATGAACATATTTGTGGAAAATACACTATGAATAATTCAAGATCACCACAAACTCCTTCTCTTATTAAGAAAATTAATAATTATCTTCTTGAGCATCACATGTTTTACTTCCGATCTTCTTGTCAAGCCGTGTGAAATAATTATTAACAACCAACTTTCATAAATGAAAAATCTCTGTTTTCTTCATTTTCTAGTTCACAGTTTCACCTATTATGTCAGACTTATGCTTGGACAGTACCTGTAAATGGAGTTGATTTTTAATTTAAATGATATTGTATTTATGTGAGAAACATATCTGATTTTTAACGAAATAAAGAATAATTTGTGAAAAGCATGCTTTTTCATGCATGCACAAACTGCTTTTCTTTTGAATTAAAACTTAACCACTTGTGCAAGCCATCATTTCTTTGCTGAAATTTATGGGGCCAGTGACTTAATGTAGGACATGAGTACATGTTAGTTTAGATTATTCAAAAGTAATGATTTTGCATCCTTGCATTTATTGAGATCAGAAGCATGTAGTATACAATAAGCTTCTAAAATCAGGTGAAACTATGAATGTCAGTGACTGGCATCACAATTTATCAGTTTGAACCATTGACTGAAAAGCATCCAGATTTGGCTGTAAGATACAACCAAATGATTTTGATCAAGGCAATGCCACACCCTCAGAATGATAGCTGTCACAGACATCACTTCTACACAAAGCTGATAATCCCTGCCCCAACCATTGTACTCACCAGTCATTGCTTTGTTTTCATCAGTGTCTCACTCATTTTCCCAGTAATATCTCAATAACTATGGAGATGTCAAAATATGGCTTATTGACTGAATTATTTCAAAAGGTGAACAGTTTTCCAGTAAAGTATTTACAGAAGGGGACAGTTAAGCAAAATGTATACTTAAGAATGACATATACTTTGAAGTATTTTTTCAACCAAGCTTGTTTTCTTTAAAAACAATTATTATTATTATTATTCACCAGAACACCTGTATGTATCGGGTCATATGATAAATTCATTAAAAATGCTATTTTTTAGTTTAACATAGGCTTTATTGCCTGAGCACGGCATTATCACATTCTTAGATTTAATATTCCAGGTTAAAAAAACATTTTTATTGCAATAAAATCTTGTTTCTATTTATCCCTCCTCTCTCCCAATGAAATTTGTATGGAATAATTAAAACTACTAACTTGCTTCATTGGAAAATTGTATCTCACTCATAACCATCCTATCCTATGGATCCGAGAAATGTATGATTTTGTAACTTGTAGGGAATGAATATTGACATCAAAATAAAGGAAGATGAGAAAGTAATTCTAAAAACAACAAAAGGGGCCACTTTCCTCCAGAGTGCCTTGAAAAAAGCCTTTGCTTTCTAACTCTATGGAGCTTAACCAGTGCGTTTTGAGCAACGCTATGGGGCTTAACCAATGCAGTTGTTGAGCATCATTCTCAACTACTCTTTCTGTAGGAGTATGTAGGGACTACTATTTTTTTATGAGCAAATTTGACGAAACCTTTATTGATTAATTTTTATTTATCAATAATTATTCTTCATCACTTCTCTCACTTGAAATTTGGTGTCAGACAAGTTTGGTTAGATGTGGGATTCTTGGTATTTTTCATGTTAAAGGGTGATACCATTTCACAATTGCTCACTGCATTTTCACCACGAACATCAAGTACTTGAAGACTGATTTCACAAGCAGAAATATAAGAAGCATATTACGCTCTCTACTTCAATGAGAAGTTCAGTTAAACTCCATGTTCCAATTACTGTAATTTTTCTAAATTTCAGCTAATTTGAAAAATTGCAGTAATTAACTTTTTAGATCCTCCAAAGATAAATAATTTCACCTTAGAGTTATTTTCGTGAAATGTTTCTTGCATTCTTTCTTTTTTAAAAATTGATATTGCTATCAAATAATTAATATTTTTTAATTGTTCAGAATTTTGTAATATTTATTCATAAAGAAACTGAAATGCTTTTTTTATTTTTTGGCAGAAATGATAAAATGATTGGCATTACTGAACCTCGTAGAATAGCAGCCATGACTATGGCTGCTAGAGTTGGTGAAGAATTGAATATGCCAGAAAAGGTATCTTATCACATAAGGTATGAAAAAACCGTGAGTAAGGATACTGAGATAAAGTTTATGACAGATGGTGTGTTATTAAAAGAACTGAGACATGTAAGTTTTTGCTTTAATTAATTGCTTTAAACTTAATAGCTGAAAGGGGATTATAGTATTGATTGCATCACAATTTAATGTCCAATTGAAAATTATAGTATTGATTGTTCTTTGTGCTCAGAATGATTCTGAATTATAACTTTAATTTCTTTATTTCTTAATGAATTATACAGATTTACAGTTTTAAATACTTTTATCTTAATGACTGATTCAGAGCTTCAGTATGAATTGCTTTATTGTTAATTAATATTTAAGTATTTATTATTATTATTATTTAGGATTTCTTTTTAACAAAGTATTCTGCCATTATTATTGATGAAGCGCATGAAAGATCTGTGTTTTCTGATGTACTCATCGGTCTTCTATCAAGGATCATGAGAATAAGAGAAAAGGTGAACTATTTTAATTATAAATGTATTTATTTAATTATGATGTGCAATTGTAAGTTTTGTTTTATGTCTAATTAATTAAAAGATTTTGCATCTTTGATATAGGATTGCTTTGCCATGGTTTTTTTTTTTTTTTTTTGAAATGGTAGGTAACATCATTATAATATTATATATAAATATAGGTAATATTTGCATTTGTGCGTGGAATGTTGAGTATCCATTTAATACTTCTTCTTGCATACAGCCGACCACCTCGTCCATTGAATACTATCGGCAAAACTTCAAAAGATGGTGAAATATGCTGCAATTTATTTTTTTTTGAATGGCCACTAGTGACCTGAGATGATGTAGAAATAAAGGAAAGAAATTATTTCTTGATGGCCTCATTGGTTGTTATATATATATATATATATATATATATATAATCTGACAATTAGTGTTTAAATTTGAGGCAATTAACAACATTTCAAGCTTGAAATGCTTGATACATATATATTTAGAGAAACTCCATTTAGGATCTTGCTTTTGCTGGGGCCAATGAATCATTTATAACAGTTTAAGTACATTAATTATATATTTGCGAGAAATTTATCATTCTGATTTTATTTAATTTTGAACCAACAAAATTTGTGCAATAATAAATTTAAATGTTGTTGTGTTGGACTTTACAAGTCTGGCATTTTACAAGCCTGCCGATAGTTATCTGTTTGCGATTTAATTCGAGTGATTGTCTCTTATTTTTGCAGTAGTACCAACTAGGGCTAAGAGTATAACTTACTACTCACGTTTCATAACCTTTTTCACTTGGCAGACTTCATTCACTGATCGTGATTTAGATCTGAATCTGAGAATGATAATCTCTGATCCAGTACCCCCTGTGGTATTACTCTTGATATGGAAGACTTAATGACCACGACAGATTTATATGTGCGCCAGTCACCTTAAATGCGGAGAGTTTTTGGCCAGCGGGGTTGGAACTCGCAACCTAAGGATGTAAGTCCAACGCCCTACCAACCAGGCTATCTCAGCTTTAAATTTAAATGTAAAAATGTAATCTTATGTAATGAGTAAATATGTCTTATAATTAAAGTAATTCATTTTGTAATGTTACATTTAGTTTGTAACAATTTTTCTAATGTTAATTTCAGAAATATTTGAACAGAGGTATACATAATACCATGATATACATTATATCAAACTTAAATGATATACATACTACATGTTGATACCTAACATGAGAAAACATCAAGTATATATTTTTGTTGGGGTTTGGATGCTGGAATTCTTAACTATGGTTCTTATTAGCACAAACTTGCTCTAATCCACAACATTCAGGTGGTCCAATGAAATTCCAGTTCAGATAGATAGGATTGTAAATTTTTAAGATGGCTTAGCACAATTTTAAGTTATTGAAAAAATCTCGGTGAAGGAGCAACTTTAAGAAATGTGCTTAAAAGAAGGGGTTCAAAATACTGGTGCTGTTATGAAACAATATACTGTCTATTTCTTATGCTTCCATTTCAGTGGGTATCATGCAACATTACAGTTTGATTTTCAGCTATATATACTTTCTAATTATTACCCACGACCATGTTTGCATGGAAATTTTGATGTATATGTACGAAAAATTAGTACTAACCTGAAAACGATACATTTAAAAATATAAGCATATACGAAAAGTACTATTTAATAACAAAAACACACAACTAACGTAAAAGCAATTTATTTACATTATATACCCAAAATAGAACAAAACAGTAAATCAAGTCCGTATTTATTTAAAATCAGGTCAAATCCATTTTATTTATGGATCGAGAGAGTTACAACAGTATTATACATATAGTCTTTAAACTTATCATTTAAATGAAAACATGTTTGTCAACAATCATGCGCAGACTTCCAACGCTAGTTGGCGTAACGCGCATGTCTGACTTTCCTACGCCAGTTGGGGTAATGCAATGTACATTAGAAAATTTTTATTTCCTTTATTCTGTTTTCCTTTCATTTAAAAGTACTTCAGAATGAATCTGAAAGATCGATTCATTAACAAGATTTGATTTTAAATACATCAAACATAAATAGAATCATTTGAAATAATTGGTCGAAATTCTTCTAAATTTGTCCCCAGCCTTTTGGTGCGAAAGTTAGATTTCAATGAATAAAAAATGAACTGCTCAATGACCCCGGAATAGAAAGTAGCCTCTGTTCTGCTCCTGACTGTAATCTATCTTTGTGCTAAATTTCATCCGATTCCGTTCTGGCATGATTGTGTAACAAGCATCCAAACTTTCACATTTATAATATTAGTATAGATTTCAAAGTTATAGGAATAATTGATTTTTCCATGTTTCTGTAACCTTAGTAATCCAACCTTATGCTGCTATGTTGGGTGAAAAATCTTGCAGTGTTTTTTTTTTTTTTTTGTGGTCTGTGAGAAACAATGTGAATGGGAGTTCCTTGCCATCTTTTAAATATAGAATTGTTTAAAAGCGTGCAAAGGTGAGCCTGTTGCCTAGTAATGAAGAACAAAAATACAATTGTAATTTAAAAACATTGATTATTTACTAAAAAGTGTACTTCATTTATTGACACTTTAACCATCATAGTAAAAATAATATTCTGTGAATAGAATTCAGCTATCATTTGCTAATTAAATATTGTAAGTTACGTTTTAAAGTGCAAGGCATTTTAAGTGAGAGAGAACTAATCTTTAATTTCAGTAGTTCAAGAAGACGAGAGGATTCTGATTTATTCTGTATATTGCAACCAATAGTTTCAATCTTTTTTATTGCATTTACGTTTGAAATTTTGTTGTTTCTACTATGTAAATCATTTAATTTTTGTTTATTAAAATTTCAATATATATATATATATTGTTGTTTTAAAATTTGAAGTCAATTTTGCTGTAAATGAAAATTTATTTTTGGGTGTTGGGATGAGTACAATTTGATTTTTGAATTTGTGTTTAGATCATAGTTATATATTTTTATTTTATTTTATTTTTAGAGTAAAGATCCCTTGAAGCTTATTATCATGTCTGCCACTATTCGTGTAGAAGATTTCACTGATAATCCAAGACTATTTAAAGACCCACCTTTTTTGATTCAGGTAACTTGAGTGCATTTAAAGTTTATTCTGAGCCATTTCAAAGTGAAATATTTGATTTTTTTTTTGAAACATTATTTATTTTATCTTATTACTTCTTAGCTCACTTCAAGACAGTATCGAGTGCAGGTTCATTTTGATCTCCATACACCTGAAGATTATGTTGAAGCTGCTTACAGTAAGGTATTGTGCAAAAAAGGCTGATCCTATTTTCTGAAGTTTTAACTTATTAGCATTCAGAAATTGTAAATAGTATACATTGTAAAACTTATTTAAATATCTCCTGATGTTGCTATTAACAGTTCCAATACTAAATAATTATGTGTGTTTCTCATTAAAAAAAAATTAAAAACAGGTATCAAAATTATAATTTTAACTTATTTTTATGAAAAGGAGACAAAAAGATTGATGCAAGAAAAACAGATTGTAAGTTTTATCTATACATAGTATAAAATAAAATATCCTGGACGCATCTGTTTATTTGAGCCACAAAAACTCAAGAAGAGTTAACAGATATTGAAGATATGTATACCATTTTGTAGAGCATTTATTGGGGATGGTTTTAGAACAGTAAAGCCATATCAAAAAAAAAAAAAATGAGTTTTATAATTACGATTTTAACTATTCCACATATGTGCGTAATCTTCAAACTGCATATGTGCAATTAGCAAGAGCTATCATATCTATAATTTGATACTTTTCTTTGTTTATGTCTGCTTTTAAGCAGCGATTCATATCTCATTATGCTTTAAGGAAGAAAATCTAACCTTGGTTGGAACACATTAAATGCCAAAAAGCTTCATTGTATAAAATATGTTTTATAGCTATTTTTGATAATTTTTAAATATACTTTATGTTTGATGTTGCACAACATGCCTGTGTTATATTGGGTGGTTAAGTTTAAAGCTAATTTTTCTTCTTGAATACTATGCCAGGGGCAATGTAGTGCGGTATTAGATAAGAATAGACTGTAGTAGTTATTCAGGAGCAAATGATAGGGAAGTCAGTAGTACCTATTAATCTTAATTGAATTTGTACTTTAAAATGAATATGTATTACTATTAAAAATGCATAAGAATGTAAAAATTGTTGCTAGGTATTTACAAAATAAATCATCATCAAAAGAAAAAAAAAAGGGCAAAAAATCAATGCATAAATAATAAATTTATACATGAAGAGATAATACTTCCACCATATACTCACTCTTGTTTCTAATTAAAACTGATGGCTGATGCATCATAGGGGGAAAAAGAAAGTCAATTGTTATTCATGCTCTTGGCCTTCAAGTTCAAATTTAAAATTTCTCAAGGAACATTTTTATTAAAGTTTATATTTCCAGAGCAATGATAAAAAAATACAATTTTGCTATTTTTATGAAGTGAAATATTTGATTTCTATTTTAAATTAAATGAAACTAAATCAAAATAATTATAAAAATTGTTAAATGCTGTTAAAAAATTCAAATTGATTAAGATTTCAGAACTATTAAAAAGATCCCAAACTGAGAAAATAAGTATTTAAATGAAGAATTTTAAATTAATAATAACATGCAATTACAACAACAGTAAATAACCATATTTTTAATAATTAGGTTTATAAAATGTGATTCATGTAAAAATTGTAAATGTTTAAGGTAATGTATCGTATATTACTTGAAAATTGAATTTAGGAAATTGAAAATCCTTTAAAATTCAACAGAACATTACATCTTCTTCAGTACTATAGCTACACAAAAAAGGAAAAAGACAAGTTTGCAACATCAAGATAGGAACTGCTATTTGGAAGTCTATCTAGATAATATATCTAAATATATTATCTAGTCTATCTTATCTTTCAGTCACAATAAGAGTTAGTAGAATAATAATCTTTGTGAGATATTGTTGCATTATCTTAACTTTTTCCTAAGATAATAAAAGGATGCAAATTTAACTTATTATGAAATGAATTTCGAGATAGGAAATAAAATCACTTCAGATGTACTGATCAATATTCTCAACATAGAACATTTTGACTAACGCATTAAATGCCGACTTTTGATTTCATCAGTCATGAAAATTTCGAAACAACAAAATTATTCGACAACTGACCAGAGAGGGGTGCAAGGAAAAGTAGGCGGATACTTTAATATAAAATTTCAAATATTTTGTGAAAGTTTTTACAAACGAAGGGAAAAAAATTAAATTTAGTCTCTGATTAATAAATTTTTGTTCACCTAAGATCATTGGCATCCCCAAAATTTGGTATGATGTAACTAACATTGCATTTGATTTTTAACTGTCTTGTATTTTTGAAACTAGCTTTATATTTAGATTGCAATTTGCTTGGCATAAAGTCTGACTTTTATTCCATTAGAGCCAACAAATCAAAATATTTCAGGTGTGCAAAATTCATAATCGCCTTCCTGCTGGAGCAATATTAGTATTTTTGACTGGAGAAAAGGAAGTGCAGAGGCTTTGTAAACTGCTCAGAGAAGCTTTTCCTTTTAAGAATAAAACAGCAAAGTGCACAAGGGAAGAAGAGACGCCTTCCAATTTAATCGCTTCTGAGAAAATCAGTCGCAAAAAGAAAAAATCAGCAATAGAACAAAGTGATTCCTTTTGTTCCCTTCCTCCTGATATTGATTTGGATGAGTAAGTTTCATTAGTATCTATCATCATATTCTCTTTGGTTACTTTTCAAGTGCAACTTAATAAGATTATATATAAGATGTGCATTCTAATCATATCATTGTATCTAATTTTTAAGTGATTAGAGCTAGGCATATACTACTAGATGGAAATATGCATCAAATATCTTTGAGAATTATCTGTTGCTTAAGTCTATAAGTGTGATGCTGAAAATAAATTATTGCATATAAATTTTCATACAGTATTCTTATTCTTTCCTAAGAAATTATTCATATTTGAGGAAATATCTTGATACCCTAACATTTTAAGCAAAGAAATTTTCAATAAACCAAATCAAACTTTCCATAACACTATTTTGAATAGTTTCCATTGGCTGCTTTAAGAAAATACTGCCATTCTATGCATAACACTTCCATGAGAAATTCTTTGATTCACCTAAAATAGTGAAATCAGAAACTTCTTAGCCACATGTGCTGAATATTTTTTTTAAAAATCAATCAGTCCCAATTATTTTCTCAAATATGATTTTTAGGATAAAGATATATGTATAAAGATTTAAATTTTTAACAGATTATTAAACTTTATCCTTTACATCATTGAAAGTATTTATTCTGTTTGGATTAATCTGTAATGATAATTATGGATGAGACCTTGCATATTTGTGCAGATTCCTGTAAAGCTGATATTCTTTATATTTCTAGATATACTAAGTAAATTTAATACCCATCTTTTTAGTTACTCTGTTGAACCTCTGAATACAGAAGAACTTCAACATCAGCAGTCAGATAATGAAGAAGAGGACAATGCTAATGAACATATCATTAGAAAAAAATTTGAAAATGCTTCTCCTCTGTATGTGTTACCATTATATTCCATTTTGCCATTTAAAGAGCAAGAGAAGGTATGGAGCTTTAAAAAATATACAATAGTCATGTTATTGTTTTATTGAAAGAATAATTAAATAAAATAATCATTAGTGTTGCATCATTTTTGTTGGTATTTATCATTATCTATATCTAATAGCTAGTGTCAATAACTGAAGCATTGCACCTGTGTTTTAAACTGAAGTTAGATAGTAGAAAATTTGCTAAAGAAAGTGTTATTACTTGTTCTTATTTATAGATTTCTTACGTTTTGTGTTAGTCAAGATAGAATTTTGTAAATGGTTTTTCATTCTCTTTATCATATGCTAAAGTTTTAGTTCATATTATTTACATACCTTGTTTACTAGAAAAAAATAATACATCAAAGCTTTGTTTATACCATTAAGACTAAAAACGATGAATAAGTTAAAAGTAGTATGACCACAGTTTTAATAAACAACTTGTTTTGTAATAAACAATTTTGTTTATTATAAAGGTGATGTTATTAATTGAAATTCGTTTGAAAATAATAATTAAAGTAATAAGTACTAGTATATTACTGCTTAGTATTAAAACATTACATGTCATTTATCCATTTTAAAAATGAGAGAAATATTAGCCTTATTACTTATTTAAAATGTTAATTATATATATTTTCTTTTGTATGACTCACATTTCATTTTTTAAAAAAAACCTATAATATTTTTATGGTGTATTAATTTCTTTGAGTTTCTTCTACAGAGTTACTAATGCTATATTTCCATGTTTACAATGCATGTGCTGTCCCTACTTCTAGAAGTAACAGTTTAAAGATTTAAAAAAAAAATATTGCAACTTTAATATTTATAAGAATTAGAAAATATTTATGAAGTTACAAGAATAATACAGTAAACTCGACTATCTGTGATTGTTAATTCTGAAACGTTGTTAAAACATTTCTAGTCTCTATCTTTTTTGTTAATAAAGTAGAAGTGTATGCCTAAGCACTCTAGAAGACAGACTGTTTGATAAACAGCTATTAAATTCGATACATTTTTTTTTTTTTTGATAGTGGAAATGGCCATCTGAGAGCTTTAAAAAAATCATAATTAAAATTTAAACAAGATTTTGTGCTTTTCATTAATAACTTTTAAAAATATTGATATACAAATCTCTTTTGTATTGTTATTAAAATTAAAAGCTATGTTTTAATTATAGCAATTTAGCTGTGCAAATATTTTTTTGAATTTTAAGAATTTCTTAAAAGTTCTTTTTTGTCTTATATTCAGCAATAATTTTTATTGCTACAGTAAAATTCAAATCACTTTAATTGTTTTAATGAAATATTGAATATATTCTTCCCTTGCTGAAAGCTAAGGACCTTATTAAAGTTTGGATGAAGAATCAGAAAGTGGTGTTCCAATACTACAAAAGACAGCTTGCAATTGGGGGATGAATTATTTGTGCATTATGAAATCATGTTTTCAAGGTATTATGATATCATGGGACTTGATAACAGTAACAAAGTCCATATGCACAATAATAGTTTTAAGGTTTTAAAAATAATATGATTAAAAATCCTGTCACAATTAAGGCTTAAACTTATTGTCGAGGAATCATGAACATCAACTCTTATGCAAAACAGATTTGATTGGAATCAGATGCATCTATATTTTCTCGGAACCAACTGATCATCAAAGAAAATTAGTCAAAATAAGAAAAGGCATTTTATATAGCATTATTTAATGTGACAAATGATGATTAATATTTTTTTTTCCATAAAAATGAGCCTACTGAGTTATAAGTAGATAAATATATTGTTTATTAAATCATAATTGTATGTGTAGACCACTTTCTAGTTAAAAATCCTTCAGAAACATTTTTACATTGATTTTTGTCCTTTTTTGGGTTTTCTATGGTTGTTGCACTGTATTGACACCTGAAAATTTATTGTATTATGTATCGGATAAGTGATGACTGAATATCAAAATATTTCTGAAGTTTCATATCAATGTAAGTTTATTACTATCTATTAATTAATTTTATCCCTTTAATTCAGGTATTCAAACCACCCCCTGAAGGCTCACGTTTGTGTGTTGTTGCTACAAATGTCGCTGAAACATCTATAACCATTCCTGGTCTCAAATATGTTGTTGATTCTGGCAAAGTATAATTATATATATTTTGATACATCAATAATATTCTTAAGTATATTAACAGTTTTACTAATATGGTAGTATCAGTTTTAATAGGATATTTTGTGAAATTATGTTCCATCAAGAGGAATACAATAAAGTGATACAATGTCTTTTATTGTAAGATATGAATAAATACAAGATACACAATTATTACTTCTAAAGACTATTTTAACAACAGTTCTTTTTGTCATTATAAGAACTCTTCTTACTAAATGTCTTCATTTACTATGGAAACTGGTTACCTTATGATGAATTTATTTTGAATAGTTAAAGGGTTAAAAAGATGAAGATCAGTGTGATTCCATTCTCATAGATTTATTTTGTTGAGTATAGCCAAATCATCTTTACTTGATTTTAATTTAAAGAGATATAATAATTTTTTTAAGACAATAAATTTACAAAACTGTAAGAAGCTTGAATATTATTTTCAGCTCTCATGAAAAGCACCTGATGAAAGAGGGCTCAACATTGATTAAGATAATGAAGTAGAAAATTCAAATGAAATAATATGTCTGAGCAAGTAAAATAATCCAGTGGAATCCACATAGTAAAACTCTAAAGAATTTAGAATATCACCAACATCAGCTAGTTTAAAACATTACACTTTTTTCGGAGAATAGATGGTAAGGAGATAACTGGAATTTGGAGAAAATCTCTGTTAATGATGGAAAAAAAATTAGAATCTGGTTTGTAGAAGTCTTTAAAGAAGTAAAATTCAAAAATTGAATATAAAGAAAATGCTTTTGTTCAACAAACCAGACTTTTCATTTCTGAAAAGTTCCAATGAAAAGTTATTACAGAAATGTTGAATATATTAAAGATTTTTGAAAAATAATTCTACAAAAGAAGCTTTTTTTTTTTTTTTTGCATAATGTATAATAAAATTAATATAATTGTTTAAAAGGAAAATTTTGTTTACTAATGCTCGTAGCATTCTTATTTGAAATTGGAATATTATTGAAATAGTATTTTTATGTTATTTCTAACTATGATATAATATAATTTTAGAAATGTTTTAAAAGTTTCATTCAAAATCATTTTGGATGATTTAGATCCAATTCTGGTAAAAAAAAATCTGCAGTAATTATTGGTGGTATTTTATATTTTATAAAAACTGAATACATTCTGAGTTGATACTGAATTTTGTTCAATTCATTATAACATTTAGTTTTATAATCAAAATATTATGTTAATATTCATTTTTGTTTTTCTCTAAAGGTGTTTACAAATTGTCGATAAAGTGTTTCTTAAGAGAAATTTTCAATATGCATCTTGTAAAATATTGGAAAATGAATTTTATTTTTTAATCTCATAGGCTGTGTAACAATAAATGAACAATCCTGGGAACAAAATACTGCAATATTATGCAGAATTTTACTTTCTTCAGATTTCAAAGTTTTTTTCCTACTAAGTAACAAAAATTAATAAACAATGAAATTCAGTTCATTTTTATTTAAAGGAAGTTTAATAAATTTTAAAAGAATCAAGCTAAGCAAATTAATGGCATGCATAATTATCGAAAAGCCAAGAAGATTAAAGATCAATGATTCTCTTATTTCCCCAAATTTCCTTAATGCAAATTTTCAACAAACTACCTATTCAAAATTGAACTCCCTACCAAAATGTTCCTTTATATAAGAATTGTTCTGGGAGATAGACAGTAACATGAGCAAGTCTTAGGAAACTTTTCATCTGCTCACTTTGTGCAATCTTCCATAATCTTCAAGTAACACTGCATGCCACATTTCTGCAGTAAATTCACATTGTGTTCTTTTCCTACCTTCACATGTACATCCATTTGCACATTCTGGAATTTCTGCATTCCAGAAATTCATTTTGCTTAATTTTTCTCAGTTTATTTTGCATCGCCTTCCTTAAGTTACATGTATTTTACCTTTAATAAGTGTATTTAGAGTAATATTCAATAAGTTGATTCTCTTGTTTACTTTTGGTTTAATATCCATAACTTGTTTTTTAAATAAGTTTTCATAATTTAATATTTTGTGTATTCTTTCACAAATTTCTTAATTAATTTTTATTAAATTCTTTAAATTGATTGTTCCTAATTCTGTATCAAGTTTCTAACTTGATTATTTAGTTTTTTTTTTTGTATATTTTATTGATTTGACTTTATTTAAGGTAAACTATTTGTGAATTTTTATTATTTGAGTTAAGAATAGCTTTCCATAAATTCGCTATTCCTTTCCATATTCTATTATCACCTGTCATTTATTTTTTTAAAGTTCATTTCTGATTAGGATTTTCTGCAGGAATGTAGTTTATATAGTTACTGAATTCTTTCAATTAATATTTGAGATAACATAGATTAATTTTCAGTGGTGTTCAAATTCTCTGTTCTTGCTATAGTTGAAATAATTTTTTAAAGTAAAATAAAGTAAAGTAGTAATAAGCTTTATTAATTTATGAAGCATTTTTCTCTTTTTAAAAATAATCATAAAAAAACAAACTTACAATTATTATTATGCAATAACATTAAATAGTTTATTAATATTATAATTATAGAATTAAAATTGCTCATTAAATTTTCTGCAAATTTTGCTCACAAATACTGTGAAGCATAAGGAGGCTTTGCTCTCAATTTATAAAGTAAATGATTAAAAAAAAAAAAATGTTTTTATACAAAGAAAATGTTACATTCTTTAATTTTGTCATGCTATTAAGTAAAAAATAAGATAAATCATTTTACTTATTTGCCTTTCATTTGATTTAGTACCAATATAATGAAACTCCCAATATTTATTAAATTTTATCCTATTCTTGAAAAATATATTAAAGCAATTTGCTTTCAGCATCTCTTAAAAAGAATCCGTGAAATATAAATACTGGTGCATCCATTACTTTTTTCATTTTGTTTCATGTACAACTTATTTTTTTCTCTAAAAGTAAAATTGTAGCTAATAAAAAGAAGACAAAAAAAAAACTTAAATATATATTTAAAAAAATTTAAGTGCTACTACATTATTTAAAATTAGATATTGGTATATTTGCTAGAATTTATTAGCTTAAGTAATAAAATGTTGTTAAACAATTTGAATAAACTTTTTTAGGTCAAGTCAAAAGTATATAACAACACTGGTGGTGGAATATCAAAATTTGAAATTGTTTGGTGTTCCAAGGCATCAGCAAATCAGAGAGCTGGACGTTGTGGGCGTACAGAAGGAGGACACTGCTATAGGTAGTTTTTATTTGCAATGTTATATTACAGAAAAAATTTTAAATGCTTCATTTGAGCATGAAACATAAGCTCATTTGAATTTTTCTTGATGATAGTTTAAAAAAGGAAATTATTTTACTCAAAAGAGTAATATAAAGGGCAATTCTCAAAATATTTAGAATAAAATGTTGTGTTTTGACCATTTTTGATTCAATAAAAGAATATTATGTGTGCACATAATGAAGAAGCATGAAGCAGTTTTCAGTTGTTCAAGGGAACAGTGTTTTAATTTAGAAAGTAAATTCAACCTCTCTCCAGTAAGACCGAAGAAAAACATTTATCTATATATAAATGAGTTGCAATAAACAAAACATTAAAATCCAATGTGATGATCACTGTAATCCAATATAAATTTCCATACATTGAAAATGGGAAGAGGGAAATAAAATATGTGATAGATCATTGTATATTGCCATTTAATTGAATTTGAGGAAATGTCATTTTCAAGCTACAAAAATTATTATTTATAAAAATCAAAAACTATAAAATAATGTGTTGTTTGGCAAAAATTTGAAGAAGCATTGCATTCGTTTTTTATTCTTCAGGATTTCAACAAATTACTACAATTTTTACTTGTTATCACGTTGTGTTTGCCCAATGTATTGTGAGAACCAGAGCAGTGTACAGAATAGGAATTCAGGAAGTGGGAAAAGAGGTTGTGAGAATATATTTAGATCTTATATATTTTTTGTGAGTAATTCATGGAATCATCATTTTGATTCTGTGAGAAAATTAATTGACTTGCAATTTAAAAATTAAATTAGATCTGAAATTAGAGCTTGAGGGATTATAAAATTATTTTAAGAGTGGATGAATCCAAATATTATCAATATGTATATACATGGCACGCTGAACGAACCTGCTACATTTTTTTAATTTATGAATATAATCAAGAATTTCATTAATTTTGTAAGCAAAATCTAAATACATTTACAGTCTAATTTCAGTGTTCATGAGAAAAGAGAGAGAGTGAAGGAACGATGGCATGCTTATCTTCATTGAGAAAAAAAATAGCAAACAATACATATTTCTGCCAAAGACAATGCTTAGTTAAGAAAGTACTTTATTCTTCTCCACAGTTGGTGAAAAGAATGCACATATTTGTGAAATGTTACACCTGAATTTTGGCAATTTTTAAGCAATATTCTTTGGCTCTGTTTTCAGCTATAGATTACAGGGTTGTTGCTCAGAAATGCAGGCAGTTTTCTTTGTTTCAACAAATGATTTTTCCCCTATCTTGAGCTAAAGAAAAAGGCTGTTTAATATCTATATAGTTTAATGTTAACTATGGTTAAAATATTACTATATTGCAAAAGTTAGAAGGCAGAACCAAATATTTACTTTATGATTTCATGGAAAACTTTTAAGAAAATGGCTCATATACACAAGGAACATAATTAGATTAATAAATTAACTAACTACAGTTGTAGTTTTTTTTTTTTATAAAGAAAATGGTATTTGAAGCATTTTAAAAAAATCATAAATGAAATTTTTTTTTTTTTAATATTTGAGAAAACGTAGAATTTTTTCATTAAATTGCCCCTTTCTCCAACTACTTCAATCAAAAATAAATGATTGAATCAGCATATCCTTCAGTATGTGTATTTTTGATGTATTGGCTGTAGCCAGACTTGGAAAGTAAGCAATAACTCAAAATTCTTTCAAATCGTAAGAGTTATAGTTTGAAATCATAGATTTTCTTGGAATTTAGTTTTTGTTTCCAAGCTTAAAAGTTGCATAATTTTACAATGCTTCATCATTGTTTTTTATTTTTCAATTCAATCCCTAGACAGTTTTATAAACAGAGTATACTGCATTCATTTATTGCTATTCAAAATATACTGCATGCAAAATATACTGCACTGTTGTTTCATTATTGCCTGACTAAGACATAGAATATCACAAAATAAGAATTGGTAAATTTTATTGAAAAGAAATTATCGTCTGAATTTGGAAACTTATAGTAGAGATGTAATAATTATGTGATGTAATAATTTTAATCAAACAAACTTCACTATAAATTAAAAAAAATAAAATCTTTTTAAAAAAATTTTCTAGTGCTTTTTTTTTTTTTTTTCCTTTATAAAAATTTCCTTGTGAGATTTCTAAAACTACTTTTTTAAAAATAATTCTGTAAAAATTCTAATTTTGATAAGTTTGTAAATTAAAAAAATAGTTTAATAATAATATTAGTGTAATTATAATTTTTTTCCTAATGTTTAATTTTAGAAATCTTTATCTTTTTTATAATTTAAGGGTTATATTTTTCAATTGTGTTTGAAAACAAAATTTTCAGCTTGCTTTTTATTTTTTCATGTATAAAATACACAAAAGAACAATTCTACTGTAATTTAAAAGTATAAATGGCCATTATATTGTGGTGATTTTGCTACATATGAAATACACAGATTTTAAATATGTCTGACTATAAATTATACTAATTAATTACTAAAAATAAATACTAAAAAAGTTCCTTTGGGACCTGATGAATGAAATTATGTATGTTAACAGCAAATATGTAAATTTTTTTGCAGGATGCTTGCGTGCTAGTGTAAATTATATATAAACATGCAGTGGTTATATAGCTAAAATTTGGTGGGTAATTTTTAAAAATCAGAATTATAGATGCATTTCAAATGTTGATTTAAATGTGCTAAATGCAGAACAGTGTAAAGAAATGAACTTTGGTGCATGGCCTTGTAATCCAAATGTGTAAAAGTTTGAAATTCATTCTGTCTGAAATGCATACCGAATTTTATCATTATATTAAGCTCAAAATGTGTCATTCCTTTGATCGTACATGTGCATTCTTACATGCCATATCACCCTTTGGTTTTGAGTTCAATAGAAATCTGAATACTCATGAGATACTTTCTCGTATAATTTTTGTGCAAGGGAATAACTTTTTTATTTTGGAGTATTTGAGGAGATATTTGTAAGCTGTGATCCCAAACATTTTGAGATTGCATTTTTTTTTTCTTTCTGCTTACCTTTCTGGTAATTTTTAGGTTATATTCTTCAGCTGTGTTTGAAAATGAATTTCCAGACTTTTTGTTACCTGAAATTCAAAGGATTCCTGTGGATGATGTTCTACTTCAGATGAAAGTAAGTGTTTGGCAAATTTACCTTAATTATTATCGAGGCTGGCTCTGTGAGATGAAATGAATGTGCCCCCTTGTAAAAAGGAGCTGTGCAAGTGAATGTATATATGTTTCATCTCCATTTGGGCTAGAAGTCAGACTTCTGCCTTCAGGTACTTGGGGGTCTTTACCCTCAGAAACTAATGCATCCTTTTCCATGGAAGCAGGGTCATGGCATTATCATCAAGGCTGGCTTGTATGAATGCATTGTGTAATTACAACATCCCAGCATCTTTCATAATTATCTATTATATGTGTGTAATGGTGTTTTTAAGTCAATTTTAAACAATTAATTTATAGATCTTCATCTTAATTTAGCCCACATTTTATTTTTACTCTTTAAATGTTATCTTGATCCTATTTCCACTTATTTATTTATTTAATTAATGTTATATGAGCACTGTAAAACTGCTTTAAACAGCATTTTCACATGCTCCAAATGAAAGAGATATGAACTTGTCATACTTAGCAATTTCTTTTAAAAGATACCTATATTTCCCTTACCTAAATCAACAGGTGACAAAGAAATACTTATCAGAACTTCATAGCATAAAACTACTAGGGAAAAATATTTCATTCTCTTTTGCTCTGCTCTTTTGTTGAGCTGCAGAGTGACATATTTTATTGCTTCTTGCTTATGCATAAATTATGCCTCCCAGGATGTAATTAATTAAAGCTCAAAAGATTCTAAAATATCTTCTCTCTTCAACCGTGAAACTGCCCAAAAATACATTTTTACATTATATATATACAAAAGTTTGTTGTATAAAAAATAGAAGCGATAAGATGACATGTCTATCTGCATCATGATGCAAGAAAAAAGTGAAAATACTTTTTACTATGAGTTTCTAATAAGGATTTCTTCAAAATGAGTAGAAAAAAATCCCTGTCAGTGTCATAGTAAAATTACTAAAGTGACAAATTTTGCTTTTTTTTTTTTTTTTTTTTTTTTTTTTTTTTTAACACTTGGTCAAAATTTAGATTGATGCACATCCAGATTACTTCTCCTGTTTATAATATACCTTCCATCTAAAGTAAATAGAATTTAAAATTTCAAAGGTCTGTTCTTTTTAGCCTGTCCGACATCATTTTGGCAAATTTATGTTTACATGTAAATATTGTTACTATTTTATTTAATCTTGTTTGTAGTATTTAAGGCCCTCAGTAACCTTGCATAATTTTATTTTAAATGTTTTGAATCTCCAGGAGAAACATTAGGGAAAATAACATGCTGTGATTTATTTTTTATAAGGGCAAGGGGACAATTGATTATAATTGCAATTTTCTTTACTTATATTTTTCTTTTATTGAGTATTTGCAGTAACAAAGCACAGTTATTTCTATAATTTACCAGAAAAACCTTTAAAAAGGGCAGTAGTAAAAGGGCTAATAATTAGATTTTAAACATTCATCTGTGTGAAGAAATATTCTAATACAATGAATATACAATTATATGCAAACATAGTTGCATATAATTACATACAAAATATACTTTACTTGTGTAGAAGTATTAACATCCATTAATACAATTCTGAAATTCAGTGAATTAAAAATATTGTAAAAACGTTTTTTTGTCATTTAAAAATTTTCCTATTAAAATACAAAATGTACAACATTATCTGCAAAATGAATTTTGTTTGCTATCTGTTTGCTTTGCCCAGCCATTATTTTGCTATTCTCTCACTTTCACCTTCTGTTTTCTTGCAGTGTTCACAAATATTCAGATTCAAACTTATCTTAAAATTGGATTGGTACAAACAGAAATCTGATAACAGAAAAGAAAAACCGCATTGAAAAATACAAAGTGAAAAAAATTGTTGAATAAAAAGAGAGGAAGAAATAATTTCCATCTATCCCATAAAGCGTGAATATTATGGGAATTATGATCTTGCCTCATTGATCTTTGTTTCATTCCAGCATAGAAAATAAAATATGAAAGTTAGGTTCCTTTAATTAATTATTTTTCATGCTTAATTTTACTCGCAAGCATTAAAAATGTAAAAAAATAATAAATAAATAAAATAAAATAAAAAAACCCTTGAGTTGTGAGATTTTAAAACAGCATTACAGATTTCTACAGATGTTACAAATACTATTTAAAATAAGGAATGCAGGAAAAATAAGAATGAAAATTTAAATTAAAATCAAGTTTTTATGTAATATTAATTAAAAATTAAAGATTACTGAATCATAGTTTCTTTATTAATCAAACCTGCATCAACTCTATAATCTAATAGTAATTTTTTACTAAATTGGTTTTGAGATGAAAGCCCTTCCATTTCATAGAACAACAAAATTTAATTTTTAAGTTTCTTAAACAAAAGAATTTTGATCAGATAAGTAAAATGCAATTTTAGGTTTTCTGCATTTTGTGTAATAATTAGAAGAAGAAAGATTTAGTATAGCACTGTTGCTCATGATTTTCTTTTAAAGACTGTTTTTTTTTTAATTTTAATTTGTTAAATTTTTAAAATGTTCATGAATGTAAAAAAATATGTGCAGAATGTCATTCTAATACCCAAGATTGAAAGTGTAAAATTTAGAGAAATATTAAGTCTCTCAGTTGGCTGTTATTAAAACGTTTTTGCTTCTTTTGACAATTATAAATGTTGTCATATAAGGTATCCAAATCAACCCTGAGTAGTTCCTTAGTTATTCTAACTTATGTAAGGTAACAAAGCTGGAGCTATTTTAGTCAGTATATAAACTTCGAAGATATTAAATAGCATATATATAGAATAACAGAAACTAAATAGCATATATAGAATTATAATAATGGATAATTGGCTGTGTAACTGTTTTCTCTTTTTTCAGGCTTTGGGAATTGATAGAGTTGTGGAATTTCCCTTTCCTTCTCCTCCTGATAAAGAATCCTTAAAGGTATAGTTCCAAATTGAACATATTATAGAATTATTGAGCAAAAAAAAATTTCATCTTTTTTGCACTTGTTTTTCAGAGGGCATCCATTTGATCGTTGATTATTTTTTGAAATTTGTCCCATTTCTTCCCTTTTCTTTCCTTCAAAAATTAGGAGGAATCCGTAAATTTTTTAATTTAAAATTGCATAGAAATATACAAAAGTATAATTGGTCTTGTATTGTTTGTGAAGCATAATAATTTAATACCCATTAATGCATTGTGTATTTGATAAAGACAAAATCACAAAGTATTTTTGAGAGGAATCCATAATTTATTTACTTTAAATTATGAAAACAATCAAAAGTCTTGGATATAACATTCTATAAATTCTTAAATAGAAAGAGTACTAATTTAAAAAGTTGCATCAAGTTTTCAAAATCACAAAACAATGTTATAGCTAGATGATTGTTGATTTCTAAATTGTCATATGGTGCAAACATTAATATTTATTAGTTTTCGTTGCTTCATTTCTTATTTGCCTTTTTCAGTGATCCTAAATAGTTTTGCCTGACTTAATTCTGCCCTCATCTGAATTCATGAGGGAGGATGGAAGAAAATCACTCGGAAATGAATAATAGCTTAATATATATTAAAAAATGTCTTAGAATGGCTTCCTCTCCAATAATATAATAGATTTAAAAAATCTTAACTTAAAATTGATTTCATTATTTATGGATAAATTATTATTCAAAAATTTATGCACTGAATTTAAAAGAAAAAAAATTCATATATAAGTCACATAAATATTATTTAATAAAAATAAGATTTGATGGAATGCTTATGGAAAACCAAATAATGTTTTTGGTAGTTGATAGTTAATTTTATGAACTACAAATAATACATAAATAAAATAGAAATGAAAAGGAATGGAAAAAAATATCAATAACAAATAAGATCAGTCTATTATTTTCACCCATCTTTAGAGCCAAGAATTATTTTAAAAGAATTCAATATAAAAACATAAATTGGTAGTTTGAATATAGAATTTTTGTTTTATTTCTAGCTGTAGTGAAACATGTTATTTCCAGGCCATAATGGGATTAATTATTATTATTATTATTTTTTTTTTTTTGCCTTTATTTGTTATTTTCGGGTTAGTTGGTATCAATAGTACTGCAAATAAGGTATTTTTTCCATTCCTCTTTATATTTTTGTTTGAAAAGTGCAGCAACTATTTTAGCATCTTGTCTTCAATCCAAGATGGATGCCTGAGATCTGTACTGTCCTTCTTCTTTACTAGTCGCTGCATTTTACTTCCAAGGGCAATTCTAGAGAGGGATGGAAACTTGTAAGCAATTTCAGCCTAAAGTTCTGTTGTTTATCATTTAAAAATCTAAGATTTTAAAATGTTAAAAAGAAATCCTTAAAACTTTTCTTTCCATGGATTTCTTTCAAACTGTCATGATACAATGTTAATGTTGTAAAAATAATGGTTGAAAAAAAAAACAATAATGGATTTTGGTCGCCCTCCTTTCTTCCATTGCAATCAAAATTTGACATATATTTACAATTTTGATTCAGATCTACAACTTTTATGACCATGTGCAAAATTATATTTATTTAGCTTATTATTTTTCTTTTTATTTAAAGCATCTACATTCTTACAAACAGTTAGACTAACAGTTCGTCAACTCTGTGATAAATTTGTCTCAGTTCTGATTGCTAAACCATAAATAAATTTCATTATCTCAATGCTTTCTATTGATGGATTTCTTCCAGAATCCGGTAAACAATCTACAATTTTGAGATTAAAACAGCATTCTAAATTGTATCTATTTTTTCTCTCTTTCAATTCTTCTGTCTTTTTTATTTATTTATTTATTTTTGTGAAGACCCAAAACAAGGAGATTCATGAGAATAGTGAAATCATTTTTTTTATTCATTCCAATAATATTTTATTATTTTTATCATAGAGTTGGAAAAAAAGTTCTTAATCTCAACTTTGGCATTATCCTTTAATGGTGCTCAGGACATTTCTCCTTCATGTTTGTTCTAGCTGTAACACTGAACTGGGTGAAATGTTGATAGCAATCTGATATGAGTTCAATTAAGTCAAATCATACAAAGACCCACCATATTGCTCCATCTTGCCATTTTTTGTGTGCTTTCTTTAATGAAATACCTATAGCCTAAGCAGCATAAAGGGTACTTGATTATTATTATGATGAGGATTTTATTCTTAATTATTTTGAATGGCCTATAAAGTGTAAATGGTATCAAAATATCATTACCTTTATCACAAATAATTTTCAGCAAAGTATCACCCCCCCCCCCTTCCTAGTGATTACATTTAATTGTAAAGAATGGTAAAATGCACTATGCTGCCTTTTAGGCATTTGGGATAACCCCCAACTGTCTTGGCTGAACTTGGCTTCACAACAAGGGGGCATTCATATAATATCCGTAGGGAATCGATACAAATTTATAATTTCCAACACACAGAAAAACTCTGCAGTCAAAACATGGACAACTTTGCTTTTTATATTATTAAATCAAAAGAGTATTGGATTGTAATTTATTACTTACCAGCTGCCTTTGGGGACCAGCTGGTTCGCCATGAGTAATGGGTTAGAAAATTTTCAATTAAATCACATATTCATTAGCCAAAAATTAAGAAATAGTTAAAGTTAAAAGATTCAGTTATTAGTAGTTAAAGAGTCGGTAACTTTATTCGGAAAAACTTCTTGAATTTAATGTTCTAATAATTTATCGGTTATGCTTCCAAAATATTAAAAATGGTTTTTTTCGGTGATGTTTCCAAAATATTAAAAATGGTTTTTTCGGTGATGTTTCCAAAATATTAAAAATGTTTTTTTTGGTGATGTTTCCAAAATATTAAATATGTTTTTTTAAAGAAAGCGAAAAAGGGAAAAAAATTATTGAATACATAATTTAGAAGTTGCAAACGATTATAGAAATCTTGGCTTTGCATTTATTTTTTTAGAAACTATCACATTTTATAATGGAAAAAAATTATTGAATTAATGATACCAATATTGCAAACGATTATAGAAATATGCCATTAAGTCGGGATTTCAATGCATATCCTGTCTCAATTCAATCAGGTTTACTGTAAATAAAGATAATTTATGGAATTAATTATTTAGATATTGCAAACGATTATAGAAACCTTTGCTTTGCATTTATTTTTAGAAAATATAGCATTTTATATTTCTTTTATTTTATCCAGTCACATGCTAAAAAAAAACATGGCTAAAATATTTCTCTAAAAATTCGTTAAAAATTGAAGCTTAAGTTATGGATTAAAACACTGACACCATTAGAAGGCTAAATTTTTTTTATCTTTAAATTGATATAAAAATCATGTTTGTGCAATGATATTTTCGGAAGTTATAGTGGAAAAACGTCGAGATTTCGCTTACATTTTAAGTAATTCAAATTCTAATTAAAAATTCGGAAAAAGGGCTCCGAGGTGCACATTCGCGATCTCCAAGGTATACATGTACCAAATTTGGTAGCTGTAAATCCTACGGTCTGGCCTGTAGAGCGCCAACACACACACACATTGCGCTTTATTTTAAGTATAGATATAGTTTTTTTTTTTTCTTCTTTATTTTAGGCAGCTGAAAAACGGTTGGTTATCTTAGGAGCTTTGCAAAATTTAGCAAAAGAAAATCTATATAAAAATCTTGAAAAATGTAAGTCAGTTTTATATTCTGTGTTAAAAAACTTGTTATGAACAGTTTTTTTCTGGCTTTCCAATGCATTTTGTGGTATTAGAATTTATAAAAAAAAACATTTAATTCTTTTGTTACAATTAATTATATGTTTATTAATCCAAAGTGCATCACTTCCTCTAGTTTAAAAGTACTATGATCTAGCATTTTTTGTATATATTTTTGATATTTTTAAATAAATGAAATTATATAGATGGTTTCATTAAAAATATGACCAAATTTCCTCCTCAATCAGCTTCAACCAAGGAAAATATTTTTTTTCCTGTGCATCTCTTTAGCATTGTTTTTGACCATGGATGCTGAATTTTTAAAAATTACTGCATAAATAAGAATTGAACTGTATGTATCGTTAAAAAAACATTTTCCAATTGAGTAACAATATTAAATGTAAATTTTGATGATGAAGCAAGAATTTTATTTTATTCTCAGTGATGAAGAACTTCCTCTTTATCTGTGTGTGTGTAAATAAATAAATGAGATAAGCAGATGGTAAACTTGGAAGCATATCCTAATTTTGCATCTAAATCATTAAGAAAAAGGTTTGATTTTTAGATTTTCTTAAATGTTCCTTCTTCTTTGAAATCCTTAACTAGGAAGTGATACATCCGGTACGGTAAGGCAAGAAAAAGAGAATATTTAAAGTTTATATTGCTTGATATGTGATTTTTCTTTAAATTGAACTGAGCAAGCATTTATTTTATGCACTTGCATTTCATGTCATACGGGATGGTTAAAATTACAGAAATTATACTCTATAAAGCCAGTTGATGCTGCAACTCAATTCTTAAGAATAGTAAATCTTTGCAAACTGCTACACATTATATCTTTGATATGCTGAAAAAGCAAAGTTACAGTAGCATAATTTTATGGGAAAACATATTTTCAGTCACTTTCATTTTTTATTTTAATCTTAAATGTTCTTCTATAAAAAAGAGTTTTTTGGATGATTTTCTACTCTTCTTTTCTTGAGTGGTTTCTTGATCATTAAAAAAAGATTTACATAATTAACGATGAAATTTAACTTATCTTAATCATGGTGTTTGAAAAATAATTTAAAATACTCTTTTTGTAATTTACTCAGATATGTTAACTGGATATGAGTGAGGCTTATCTCTGTAATAAATGCTGTCGTTTTCACTTACATTTTCATACTATCTTTAATGCAAAATATTTTATTTATGATTTTATTTTATGCACTTATCTGTTTGCGATTATTGGTTTCCAGGGGAATATTCAGCCAAAGTGACTCCCCTCGGCAAAGCTATGTCTCGTTTTCCTCTCAGCCCACGCTATGCAAAAATGTTGCTATTAGCATATAAAAATAAATGTGTGCCGTACATTGCCGCTATCGTGTGTGCCCTGACGGTTCCAGATTTGTTTGTAACTTCTTCAACTACAATGGAGACAGAAGATGGGGTAATAAAAGTTTCTACTCAATATTATTTTTTGTTTTTCCATACATTTTCTCTGCTTTTCTTTTAAGTTGTAATCATGCGGACTAATTCATTGTTATTATTTTCATCACATTTTAATCTGTGTTCCATTTATTGCAAACACATATGTTTAAAAACTATCCTTGTATAAAAGCAGCAAGATATCCAAAAATTTAATTAAAAAAATTGTTTTCTGACTTAGTTACAACATTTTGAAGGGATCCAAAATGTGAAATATGATTTTAAATTTGAGTTTAAAAATATTTATGTGCCTGTTATTCTAATTCTCTCTTTGTAAATAATCTATAAAATTGCTAAAATTATTAATTTTTTTTTATTGAGTAATTGAATAATTTCTCGTTATTTCCTCATAGATGGCGTTAAAGGAACTAATCGCATTAGTTTATGATAATGACGTATCTGTTTACAAGTACTATAAACAAGCTTGAAAATCACATGTATGTTCCTTCACAGAAGTGGAAACAAAATTATTCTTTTTCGTGTTAAATACGTCAAATTTCGTGCCAGAGTATTTACAGGTAATTTCACTGCACTATTTCATTTTTAAAAAAAATCTGCAGTTGAAGTTCACAGAATTCTTGTTGAGACGACCATGCTTTGTCTGAAACAACTTGTAGAGATTGGTTTTGATTGTTTAAAAACAATAATTTTGATCTTGAAGATAAAGAATGTTCTGGCTCACAGAAGAAGTTTGAAGACGAACAGTTGGAAGTATTACTTCATGAAGACTCGTGTCAAATGCCAGCTGATTTTCCAGAATCATTAGAAATTGGTCACAAAACGTTTGTAAGCATTAGGAATGATTCAAAAGCAAAGCCATTGGTTGCCGTACGAGTTGAAACTGCCTTAAGAGTTGACGTCTTTTCAAATGTGAAAAACTGCTTCAACGACAGAAAAGATTTTTGCTTCGTATCGTATCTGGCGAGGAAAAATGGATACACTGCGTTAACTCTAAGCGTAGAGCCCTGGTCATGCATCAATAACTTCAGCAAGTCCGAACATCCATGGTTTCAAGCTTCTGTTCTTCATTTAGTGCTATGAGTTGGGTTTATTATGAGCTGCTCAAACAAAATGAAACCATCACGGGGGATCGTTACAGACTACAATTATGGTGATTAAGCCTATTGAAAGACATACGAGCCGAGACATGACAAGATCATTTTGAATCATGACAACACTCTATCACATGTATAGAAACCTACTTGAAAACGCTTAAGTGGGGAGTCCTACCCCCACCGCCGTATTCCCAAATATTGCTCCTTCCGATTACCACTTGTTCTGGTCGACAGCACATGGCCTGACTCAGGCGCACCTCCGTTCTTATGGAGATGCCAAAAATTGGACTGACTCTTGGATGGCCTCACTCGATAGCCAAGTGGCTATCGATGGATGCTTCCAGTAAAATGCTTCTCAAAGATTTTTTAAAATGAAGCATTAATACTCACACGCACAAAAAAAAACACTGTGAGAATTTATTTAATATCCCAATATTTTAATGCAAGGAAATGAGAACTGCTCTCATAGCAGCGCTGGAATCTTTTGCTGTTTTTATTTGTTGAAATTTGCTACTAAAAGCCTAGAAAATTTGAACTAAAATTGCTAAATAAATTTGGATTTGTGAAATGGATTTAAAAAATTTACTTTTCTTTGGGGTTTAATCCGTTTCTGCTAATAGTCCAATCAAATTTTATTTCTAAGTCTTATTCTATGACTTTATGTGTGAAGAGTTATTTTATTAAATTAAAAATTGATATAAAATAAAAGTTTTTGAATTAACAATTCAAAAATTTTATTCATTTTTATATATTTTTTTTTGTAGGAAGAAGTTGTGAAAGTGACCAAAGAAGGTATTAAAAGAATTGGCACAGTATGTAAACTTTTTATACAGATATAAAAATTACTGCAACATTCAGATTTGCTGATTTTTAATATGGTCCACTCTTTTCGTAGGGAAATTCAGCTCAGTTAGCGGATGTGATGGTTCTTCTGCGAGCTGTAGCACTGTATGAAAACTCTAAGAATGGTGTGAAGTTCTGCATCCGTAATGGAATTCGGCATAAAGCCATGGTTGAAATACACAAAATGTCCATGCAGCTTCTTAAAGAAAGTAAGGGCAATCATTTTATTTATAAAGTAACAATTTGTGAGTTTATTTCTTAACAATCTGTTTGAGGTAAAATGCAGAATGTTAGAGATCCTTTGTACCAATGCTCTTAATACAGATGCTCTCTTAACTCGCAGCAGTGCTCTTCTTATTAACTTCCTTTAATAATAAAAAAAGAATCTGTGACTTATTTAGGCCTAGTCTTAGCTTCCGACAATGAAACAATATCATTGTGTGATGCGGAAACTCACCTATTTTCTACTCTGGTTTCAGTGTTATTTTAGTGGTTGATATAGCATTAAGATGAATCTGTTCTCATGATAAGGAAGTATCCTTGTTTCAGTCAGGTCACAATGATCTGAAGGTAACTTCTCAGAGTGGTATCAGTTAATTCCAGATTTTAAACCTGAGTCTACAGAAGATAGTGTTCTCTTGCTTTCCTAGTGATGTTTGGATCCACTATGGAGAAATTACCTTTTCAGGTACCATATTAATAATCTAATCATAAACCAAGATAACAAAATCAACTCTTTTTTATTTTTTTGAAAATGTGGCATTAATATTACTAAATTATGACTTGGTCTAACATGACTAAAACATGAAATGGTAAATGGTTCTCGTATTGATCTAGTGTAAAATTATTATGAATAGTCGATTAAACGATATTTGCTTGTTCTGAAATTTTTTGAAATCGGTTATTCATGGTCTGTGTGTAATAATATTTATCCTTTTTTTTCCAGTTAACCGAGCCTTCCCAGATGCCACAATTATCGAAGATATGAGGCTGAGTCCACCAGACGATGAAACAGTGGACACTATCAGAAAAATTGTTACCTGCTGTTTTATTGATCAAATAGCAAGGTAGTATGAGATAGAAAGTACTTGTTAGCAAATGGAGATTTTTTTTAAAGGAATGTTTGCGTTATCTGTAAATTGTTGGTTTGTCAAATGTTCTTTCATTCAATCAGGATTCCAAAAATTTTGCTTACCCTGCATCTTTTTTTTCTTTTCTGGAGGAAGTTACTAAAAGATGTGTATGGGCACAAATATTCCTTTGAGGAAATTTCTATCGCATGCAACTTTTAAAAAAATTTAATTAACATTAAGTAAGATTTTGATGTTTTTTAATGTATGAGAACATGATGTTGTTTTGTTTTGAGATTTTTGAAGATATTTGAAGGCTACATATGGTTGAAGCCTCAAAATTATGTAGACCACAAATTGGCACATTATCCTTTAAAAAAAAACTTTTTTTTGAAGTCAGCTTTTACAGTATATCATTTGAAATATCTATCATCTGCTAATGTAGTTCTATTTTGGTGTCGGCTTTCACAGTACAGTTTCCATTTTATATTGTCTGCTAATGCAATTTTATTTATCTGCTAATGTGGTATCAATTTTCATAGTATAGTTTTTCCATTATCTATTGGTTGCTAATGTGGTTTTATTTTGGAATCGGTTTTCCCTGTACAGCTTTTTGAATTATTTATCTGTTGATGTAGTCTTTCCCTTGGAAATCAAAGTATTATTGCCTAACTCTTGCAACATTTTTTAAAAATTAAACCAAAAACATTAAAATATTGTTTATTTAATTGATAAAGATTGTTGGCTCAGGGATAATTTAATTAAAATTCAGTTATTTGAAAATAATGTTTATTGTGGCATTTGGCGATTTATTGTCAACTAAGCTTCAGCTTAATTTTCCTTAAAGCAGAAGATAGAAAATATAAGATGAAAATTTGCCAGCTAGAAAAAATGAAAGTTAAAAAAAATTACTGATATATATATATATATATATATATATATATATATATATATATATATATATAAAAGAGAGAGAGAGAGAGGGAGGGAGAAAAGGATAAAGACTGATAGAGAAATCTCATGATTTTTTCAAACCATTTTAATTGGTTAATTTCTTATAATAAAGACAAATAGTAACTTAAAAAATAATAATGTTCTCACAGAATAGCTTGGAATTTGCAATAATAGTTTTCATTTTTTTCAAACTTCTCTCCTCCCCCCATAATTTCTAAATACTATTGCACAGAAATGATTTTGAGTGCTGGAAAAGATGTCTTTTTCTTAATATAAATTTAGAGGTTTTTAAAATGTTTTTTTTTGTCATAATTTTTAGCAATGCTTTTCATTGTCCCAAGGAAAATAAAACTGTTTTAATTTTTTTAATAAAATATTTAATCTTGTAATTTTTTTAATTATTGACGGCTAAAAAAGAGAAGATCTTGCTTATTATCTGTTCAAGTTGTATAGTGAATAAGATGAGAATGAAATTGTTATATCACAAAAAATAATGTGCCATAATTTTGCTCATCAATTGACATTAAATACAATTACTACTCTTTTTGAACCAGCTGGTTGCCAAAAGCGGCAAGTATGCAATAAAATAATGTATACAAAATGTCAATAATAATAAAATGCACCTGGAGATTGAGGGATCTCCAGGTGCATTTTATTTATTTATTTTTATCACCATCATTCTTTGTTTCTCGCTTCCCTTTCCCAATGTCATTTTTCACTGTCTTTGTCAAATGTGTGATTACTACGTCATTTTTATGTTCAAAAAATTTCAGCAAAATACATACATTACTTTTCAGTTTTCTTAATCTGTTTGGCAAGAAAATAAATACAATTTTATTAAAAAATTATGAAATAACAAACTGTTCCATGTACTTTAATATTTGGCATGAAATTATTTATTTAAACATATTTCAATAAAAATTTCAGTTCTGTTCAATATTTTGCTGTAAATAATTAAAACATTTTTTTTTTCCTAATTTAAAGCAAGAATGTATGATGCTTTTTTATTGATCTTTATTTTATTGTTTCATGATGTTTTAAAAGATTTTATTCCCAGGTCAGTGGCAAACAAATAATAATAAGGAAAATATTCTTTTTTTTTTTTTAATTGCCTTAGTTAATCACACATATTTCTATTCTTAGCAGAGAACCAGATATGGTAATGAATTTTCAAAAAATCATGGTTTTTTTCCACTTTTTACTTTGTTATTCAGGTCTTGAAGCAAATTTTCTAATTCCCTTTTTTACATTTTTTAAAAAACATTTTTAATTATTTCTTTCAGTTTTTACCATCCACATTTCCATGTATGATATAATTGCATTAAAAACATTTACAAAATCAAGACTGTTTGTTTTGTTAATTTAATTATAATAACTTTATATAATAATTTTGTTTTAATTTGTGTTATTTTGGCTTTGATGATATTCACAAGTAATGCAAAAAGTGTTTGTATAAATTATAATTATTAATCTTGTTTAAATGAACTGACAGTGAAAGTTACATCTATTTAAAAGAACAAGTGCAATGAAATTCATGTTTACTACATGACATTCAAATATACTACATTTTACAACATTTTTATTTTATGTAATATTCATATAATGTATAACCTACATAATAACTTTATTTGGGCTGAGGTTAATGACTAAAAAATTTGAAATATGATCATGTGCAAGGAAAATTGTAACACTTTTATTGCTTCAAGTCTTTTTTAATTCCATTTCATGTTTTTTATTAAAACATTTTCAACTATTTCTTGCATTTTGTGCATTTCATGGAAACCTTTAACATAGACTATTTTTTAATTTCTTCTCTTTCCCCCCCCCCCATTTTGTAGAAAAATTCCTCGTGATGAAGCAAAAGGTGAAAAGTCATTAAAAAATGCATACAGGGTAAGTTGTTGCATAAAAAATTTTTTCTCTTATAACTGTTTTTCATAGTACCAAAACAATATTATTGGGGCTTCACACAAAACTTGTCAAATCTTTGGTATAATTCCCTTGTAGGATAGTGTCAACATTTAAGCTTGCCTATCTTTGGGGCTTGATACATGAATAATGTTACTAAACTTAGTCTTTAAACTTATTTATTTGAATAAATTTATTCATCATCATAAAAATAGTAGTTGTTTTAGATGTATAATTGATTTGAGAAAATAGAGATTCTTGAATTATGATAATAAATTGGATTTATGAATTAATTTTTTTCTTCAAAATTTTGGATAAAATGTATTGTTGAATGAAAAGCTGAGCTGTATTGTTGTCAACAAATTAACTCACTTCCTTCCTAACATTTTATTAAGAATTCTGATTTTAGTTGCAATTGCAGGAAAATTGTTTTAGGACCTGAAAATAATTAAAAATTACCTGAGGCATACTATGAGTTAAAAGAAATTGGCAGATTTTGTAATTAGTTATGTTGAAAGTAATATTTTTACTAGCATTAAATATAAATTTACTTCAATCAATTGAATCCAATCGATTTGCTGAAAATAAAACTTGAAAAATTCAATTTCTGTAGTTTAACTTCAACCATATGATGAAATTATTTTGTCTAAAATTGTTTGTTTATTATAAGTATGTTATATGATTTGTTAGCATGATTGAACACAGTTTATGCAAAAATATATTTTAAAGTAATATAATTTATTATTGATAAGTAGTCAATATATATATATATATATATATATATTCATTGTTTTAATAAAACCCAAAATATTTAAATTTTTAATAATAAGTGAAACTTTATAAAAAATTCATATACATGTTAACAAAATTTTATTTTAAGTATTTATTATGAACTGTTTTCCCTTAATATCACCGTTACATGAATATGCTCATTAAACAAGAGCACCAATGAAGCTTGACAGAGCCCTAATTAGAGCTTTTGTTTATTACTGTTTTTTTAGTGTAGCAGTATCAGTTCTCATCAAGTCTTTCTGATCTCAAGCCATAATGAAACTATCTTGCTTTATTCCTTAATTTTTAGTATATCAAATTAGTTAGAAAATCAAATTAACTTTATCTAATAACTTTATATCAATAATCTATTTTCTTAGTTTCATTTTGATCCCAAAAAACATTTTATAATTGATTAAATAAATTTGAATCTCTTGTCTGAAATATAATATGGTAATGTTTAGTATTGACTCATCTATTTTTGTTTTATTTTAAAAAATCTACTTCTGATTGTAAGAAAAAGAATGAGGCGATAAATGAAATGTATTTGATATTTTTAGAACATGTATAGGTACATTAAATGCCTTGAAAACTATTTTTATAAAGAAAGTATTTTAAAATTTCTATTTATTATTATGTATATTGGTGCTCTACAGACCAGATTGTTTGGCATGGAGCTATCAAATTTGGCCTAGGCATACTCTAGATTTTTCCTCATTTTAATTTTTGAAAATATTCCCACACAAAAATTATTTTTATTCTATTTTAAAGCCTAAGAAGTTAAATTTCCAATAATGCCAATTGAATAGCTGTACAATTCTCTAATCTAGATTTAAATAACTTTCTAATATAATTTTAAGTAAATTTCACAACAATACTTTCATCTTTGGGAATGAAATTGTTTTTATAATTTCATCAAATATTTGATTGTCTTCTGTCATTGAAAGTGAAAGAGCTGCGTAATAGCTATGTGATTTACAAACAACTGTTAAATATCGAGATGAAAGCAAATAAAGAAGTGCAATCATAGCATGGAACTAGCTACCGTGAGAAAAATTCAGTATACTATGAATAGAACATATGTAAGACAGCTTGGCTTTAATGACAGACAAGTTATTGGAATCATGAACTGGAAGCTTTATCTAAACAATTTAGCTGAAATGAAATATAACCAATATCTCTGATGAATCAGCTAGTTGCCAAATCCAATTAGTATTTAGTAAAATTAATGAAAGGGCCTAAAAATAAAATTTATTTTTTAATTTTAAAATGGTGTGTGAATGAATTTTATATAATAATATACATTGAAGAAGATTTAAATAAATTTTTAATTAAAAATCTAATTATAGCTTTAAAAAGTCCTTTCTTAGTAAATACCTATTATTTGTTAAGAAATAATCTGGATAATACCATTCATGTATCATTTGATAATCCGAGATGTGCCTTGTACAGAATTAACATTCATCTCGTATTTTAACATATGACCTGTCAAAATTTTCAAATAGTGCATCAATCACTTATCATTCCCATATTAAAACAGCCCTTTGCTAATTACCTGAATATTGAAAGCCTTTTTCCCAATAGAAATATGAATGTGCTACTTACAGTTATGCTTTATTTTGAAATGATTCGTGAATATTTTTTTTAAATTATTTTTTATTCTCCTTTCAGTGTCTAGAATGTGATGAATTAGTGTTTATACATCCATCTTCAACACAATTTGAAAGGCTTCCTGATTATGTCACTTACAATGAACTATCACATACTTCAAAGTTTTACATGAAAGGTACTTATTCGTGTATTTTATTTGTTTCATGTTTGCAAAGATGTAATTTTGCTTTCACTCTCTCTTTCTTTTTGTATTTTGAATACAATAAGTGGACAATTTTTATTGTTAAAATCTGTAAATTAGTAATTTAAGTCTTGCATTCTTTATAATAAATATGAATTTTAAAAACTTGTATTCATTTATAAAAGATTTAAGTAATTGATTAGAACAGTTAACTTCTTATGATATGATAAAGAAAAAAATGTTTGAAGTAATATTTTATGAATAATTACACCATTTTATATATTTTTGTTACAACATGTTATTCTGGTATTTGTGCAAAATTCTCTAATTCATTAAAGGATTGTTTTAAATTTTTCAGCAAGAATTATCATAATCTTTACTGTTAATTTAATATAACTTCCATTGCTGATAATGGCTGTAATGTTTCTTCATGCCGTTTTAAAAATAAAGTATTTTGTTAAAATTTCTGGTATTTTTTTTTATCAAACATTTAATATTTTGTTTTAATAGAGTTTTCTAGGACCATTCAATTTTTAAAAAAATTAAATTTCATGAAAATATATAATTTTTTCATTTTAAATTACATAAAAGTTTTTTTTTTAATGATGAGCAACCAAATTGTTTTATGCACCAAGAAATTTATCTGTGTAGTTATTTAGAAATATCTGAGAATATCAAATGTTTCCTTCCTTGCAGGTGTAGTTGAAATCGACGTGGAATGGCTTTCTGCTTTTGCTCCTGATTTGTGTCAGCTAAATGCTCCCCGTGAAGATCCCCCTCCAAAATACGATTGCAACAAAGATAAAATATTTTGCTATGTGGATGGAACTTTCGGTAAATATGGATTTTAAGTACAAACAGCTTGACTGTAGACTTGGCTATAGAGCAGAGGTTCCCAACCTTTTTTGAACTGGCATCCCCTTTTCTAATAAACATTTCAATACCGCCCACCTCCTCCCACTCCAGATAAATAAGAGTGTGCATAATGCATGGTGAAAACAAGAATTAAAAAAAAAAAAAGGTAGAATGTTGTTGAAATAGAAACGCTACCGAATTTCTTCTTTATTTGAAAAAAGAGGAATAAAATTTTTTAGCTTACTTGTCATAAGGCAGGCAGGGATTTTGATGATATGAATTAATTCATAATAAACTATTGGTTTCTAAATAAATAATTTGACAGTCTCAGAGACCCATCAAAATGCATACTTAATTATATTTAAAAAGTACTTTTATTAAAATTTAAAGACGTCAGATTTCTTACTTAACTAATGAGAAGGCAGAATTTGATGCATTTTAAAGAACTTGTTAATATCAGGCTTGGTTTCACTTAAAAAGCAATCGCAAGTTGCCGCTTTCAGTAATGTGGAGCTGATTTCTCTTTTTCATCACCAATATTGCCTCAGCACTAAATCCACGTTCTGCTATATAGGAAGAGGGGAATGCTGTTGTTGTCGAAGTCGTTGAACAATCTACCATAATCCTGAATGCATTTGCGAAAGAGATTTCTGCAACCAAAATTTTCGGTAGTCATTCTTAAATTTAATTTTTAGATCCTCATTTGTAATATCCTCTTTGTTTAGATCCTCATTTGTTCTATTAATTCTTCTTCTGACTGAGGTGATCCTGCTGTGTTGACATTGGAAAAATGATCCAAAACCCATGCTTAATGTCCATGCTTAAAATGTCCTAGAATCGCTCCTTGAAGTTATTGTACACTGTATTTGGTTAATTTTCTAACACCCCTTCGTGCCACATCAACGCCCCCTCATTTTCTCTGGGTCTTTTACTGCTCCCCTGAAATCTTCAAACGCCCACAAGGGGACGTTATCACCTATGTTGGAAACCTATGCCCAAGAGGAAGAGCAACTGTTGGGCATTTGATTTTTTTTCTCATTCTACAATACAACAGTTTGTATACAGACTTTTACATTTTTTTTCCACTAAAATAAAAATCAAAATTTTTGTGAACTACTGTGAAAGCATTTCCAGATTAAAAAGTCAACTCATCCAAAGGAGATATTTATAAACAAATGACATAATATTTCAAACTTATAATAATTCCATTAAATTCAGAAATGAGACTATAATAAAACTAACCACCTTTGGTGAAAAGCTTGTTAGCTATGACAGGATGTTAAATATTAATATGGAATACTTATTTTTAAAAAATGACCATTTTGTTATTTGTTAAATTATAACATATGCAAATTTTAAAAATATATAAACTGCAAAATAAAATCGGAAAAATCCTAATTAGGAATTAGTATTCAAAGAAAGCATTTCTTAGAAAAAATCTTAATTTTAGCTTTGTCAAAAGCACAGTACTGAATTTGTTGATGAATGAGTTCGAATTTAAAAAATTATTAGCAATACAGGAAATATTGTATGGAATTAAATTTCATCTCACCAAAAAGCTTTTTGAGTTTATAGTTTTGGAAGATATGGTCATCAAATTTCATAAGTAGGCCATAGTGATTACCCATCTAGCAATAGTTGAACCTATTTTTGTGCTTGATTAAACTTTTTTATGCCTATTTTTTTTAAATTTTCTTTTACATCTTTTTTTTTTTTTGTCTGAGCGTAAAATGTTTTGAGGGAATTCTGTCCTAATGATATTTTGCAGCTTCAAAACTTAGTTAATGTAGTGCAGCTGTAAAAATGCTCAATGCAGTAGTGTGAAATATATGTATATAGTATTATATTTGCTTGTTGCTATTCAATAATATGTAATAAGAATGATTTATGTTACATACATTAGCAATATATATAGTTACTATGCATAGTATTCAATCTGATTGTGGCCCAAAAGTTACACTATTTTTTAATTGACTAATAAAGATTTGTGATTAATTTTTTGTTTATAGGTCCCTTGGATTGGGAGTTGCCTCTGGTGTATATGGAAATGCCCAAAGGAATTCACAGGTTTACTTGGTTTGCGTATTTCTTCCTGGATGGCCAGATTTGTCCTGCCATCCAAAGTTACAGAAAAAATCTCCTCGCTCTCCCATCCATCATACTGAAATCTTGGGCGAGGTAAGAATTTCTGCAAAATCCTCTGGAGGAATTTTCACTTTCTTATACGCGTATTATTGAGAAGATATTGTGATTGTCAAAAATTTGAACAAGAGATATTGATGAATTTCCATATTTTAGACTTTGAATAACACACTTTCGGCATGTTTATCTATCTGGGTCAAAGGCAATTCCAAAACTTTTTGAGCTCGATGGATGAAGTTTGTTATATAGTCTTTACACCAAATTTGCAGATGATTGTCATATTTTGAGTGAAACCCATTCAGATGAAATTTGACCAGCTGTTTGAATATTAAGTTAACACAATAACTTCAAAACATAGAGAGCTGCATAGATAAAATTCATTAGATAGATTTAACATTCATAGTAGACACCTGTCGAGTCAAAACCAACAATAGTTTGACTATTTGTCAGTCTGTTCTTTCAGAAACTTGTGAGGTGATTATTCAAAAACACTGTCGCACTCCAGAATGACGCTATGTAAATCAAACTATAATTTCGTATTAATTTTATGGCAACATAAAAGCTGTAACGGAAATTTCTTGAAAAATAAACACTGGTTGTACTGCACTACGCTTTTGTGTGTGTGTTGTACATAATTGTCGGAGATTATTATACGTTTATATATAGCAGCATGCAATAAACACAGTGACTTAAACAGGTCAGATTAAATACAGGGTTTTTTGGAGTTCTATGTCAAATCTGTGCTTCAGTTGAATGAGAAAAACAAATTTACATTTATTAAAGAGTATGCATGCTAATTATTACCACTAACAGCCTTAATAATTAGTATATCATGCTATTCATTTTATCTGCATATTTTGGGTAATTACTACAACTTTCTAATGCATTTTAGGATTGAAAAATGATAATGAAGTGGCAGTTTCTTCCAATCATGAGTACTCGTTATTTTGAAGTTCTAAAAGAACTGCTTATTTGACTTGCCCTTTTTTACTAGAATATGCACAATTTTGTATTTGCTTCTCGTTCACAGTGTTTTGCAAATTCTCTTTTGTGAATCCTTTTCCAAACAGAAAATGAATCATTTGGATATAAAAGCTGCCTGTTCAATACATTTGTAAGTCAGAAATTTCATTTTACAAAATCAGTGGTCTTGCTTCTGCTAAGCTTCATTGTTTCATGTTATATTGCCTACTTTGAATGCTGATGTGATCGTCACTCAATCATTTTGCATTTCTGTATCTAGGGAATTAGATCTGGTAAGTAGGGAAGGTGATCTAGCATTTTGGTATGTTTTTGGCACACAAATTTTCCAACCAAAACTCTTTGTGTGGCTGGAATTGGAATCCATTTATTTAAGTAGGTTTGTTGGAAGATATTTAAAACAGTGAATTTTTTTTCTTTTTGTTTCAATATTTTCCTGTGTGCTTATTGTTTAAGTGCAACACAGTTTTTTTCAGTGGATTTGATGGATTTAAATCATTCATGCTCAGTTATTATTTTGCTTTTAAATTTGGAAGATTTTAGAATTCAATTTTAAATGGTTATTTCTATTAAAATTATTATAATTTCTAATTTTATTAAGGTAATTTATTTCCATAATATTTTATTTATTTTTCAGTATTTTACTTTTTTATGTATGATTAATATTTTATAAAAATATTGTGTGATGCTAATCAATCAAATTTTAATAATTATTATGCAAAATTTTGAATACTCTCTACTAATAATAAAGATGGATATGTATGTGTCTACATGCATTAAGCGCTGTACAGATCAGATTGCATGGTCTAGAGCTACCAAAGCATGCATGCATATATATATACTATGAAGGATGAAAATGTGCTCTTTAAATGGATTTTAGTCTTAAAATTTTAATAAATTTAAAATTAACAATATTTTTTCCACCACAATTTCTGAAATGCCTGTATGGCAAAATTGGTTTTTATGTCAACATAAAATTTTTTAAAAAATAAATTTTATGCCAATTTAAAAAAAAAAATTATAAATTTTATGCCATTTTTTTAAAATTATAAATTTTATGCCATTTTTTTTTAAATTATAAATTTTATGCCATTTTTTTTAATTATAAATTTTATGCCATTTTTTTTTTCTACCTAATATTTGTATTTCGATGATTTTAAAATATAAATTTAAAGCATATTTTACTGCAATACATTTAATTATTGCAGTAAAACAAATAATAATTATTGTTATTAATGAAAATTAAACCTATTTCACCATGCTGCTTTCAGTATAACATATGCTTTTCATAGAATTTTTGAAATTTTTTTGTATTTTGTATTTAAATTAATTTTAGAATCAAGCAATGTAATTTTTGAAATTTTATTCATTTTTTTTAACTCTAATGTTCTTACATGTAATATATTCAATGTAGGTGCATATAGACAAAAAATGAGGGAAATACAAAGCACCATGAATTGAACGGTTAAAAGTCTTTTTAAATAATATTAGTTGTAGGTGAAAATTTGAACGAAAATATTTTTCTGTGGAAATTATTAGGACTGAATGACACAAATATTTGATAGATATTTTTAGCAGCCATTCATCATGGCTAACCCATTTGTCATAAAGAGGGCTATTGAATGGATTTAGATAACCGTAATTACAAGTATCTTGCAAGCACGATTCTGAAGCTTGTGTCGTAGAGCTGAAAATATAAAAATGCTTGCTTTGATGGCTTTATTTATTCATTGTAAAGAAGAATTTGTTTTCAGGCTGCAGCCGAGAACTCGCTACTTTTTGCAGGCTGTCATAGAGCGAGACGTGGACTCGAAGGAATCTTTAAAGAAGGCGTGGCAGAGAGACCCGAAATGTGAGAAAAATATTTTATGCATCTCTCTTAACCTTCCAGCGGGTGCAGTCGTCATATCAACATGAAAGGTCACGTATTTCCCACATACGCTATAGTGAAATGCAAATTTTCAAAAGTGTAACTGCTAAAATTATATTGTAAATAGCTAAGGATTAATCAGTACAATCACTTAAAACAGTTTTTACTTAAAAAGAAGCAGAAACAATATAAACATATTTTGCAATAACAATATAAAATGACCACAAATTAACTGGATTGATTTAAAAATAATATAAATGAAAGGGTCGATATTTTGACAAAACAATTTGCTTATAAAATATAGAAGTGCAAAAATACAGAATTTATGATAAAGAGGAAAAAGTAATTGAAAGTTAGATATGAAAAGGAAGAAAATAGTTTCATTGTTATTTCATTGCTGCGTTGCAATTAGAGCAAATGTGTTTAGTGTGCGTTAAGCATATAAATTTCTGTCAAATATCACAACTGAACCTCGTGATTCTAGTCCGCTTTTCTTTTTGGCAAGGTGCTTTCTCTGACGTTGCATCTTCCACTTCTTATATGCCTAGTTTGGCTTTTCTCTTTAGAATCTAATTTTTAGCTCACCTTTTAGAAATGTGGGTGCTTTTTCTCAACATTTTCCTTCGTAAGTGCATTTGAGAGCTGTCGCCAGTCTAAAACAACTCGGATTTATTTGTAAAATCATGCAAAATCAGATGTAACAAAAACTTGCATGAACGGTCGCGCGTATCTCTAAAATAAAAAATATCTGATCGGCGGAGACCTATTAACACCACAAACTTACGACGACAACTGAATGTAGGTCAAAGGGAGGGGGACAAATAGCCGAGGACAGGTGTTCCCAGTGCCACCAGACCTAAAGGCATAAAACGAAATTCATCTCTAGTGTATCTCTCACATACGCGCGCGCGCTGGAAGGTTAATCTTGACTTGATATCTTAGAAATTGAATTTTTACTTTCAGCTGGGAAAATGTCTTAAATGACACGAAGAATTATGTTTTATTTATTATAGTAGATTGCGGAAAAAGTTTAAAAATCTGAATTTTCACAATCCTTGAATTCTAATTAGTAAATATTCTCGACTGACTAATACTTTAGATTTAAAAATTTTTAAGTTGCAATCATCTGTCTCTAAAATTGTCTGAGATATTATTCTTTCTCTGTCTTTAGTTCAATATCATTAGCTGTTGGCCGTCTCGAGGTGGATGAGAATAGTATGAAATCATGGTTAACACGTAGAATAAAATAGTGATGTTTAGTGCTTCACAATTCGGTCAGTTTTGGTCGCCAAAGCGTGTAAAAAAGTTTTTGTGCATAAGAATATTGCTTCAAATGCGAGAGCTGCCTTTTATCAAACCTTGTTTGTTGGGTATCTCGTGTAACTAGCGAAAGAAAATGTAGAAAAAGAGATTGGCTTAATCAGCAAAAGAATTTTTTATTTTTAACGACTCGCTTAACGGGCGACGTTTTGCAGAACTAGTAGCTAAGGGGCCTTGTAATGTCACATGCTGGATTGAGCTGTTTCAGTTTGTGTTTGTTTAAAGCGAAACCTCGTGCAAGAACTTCTTCTCGGTTATCGGACGTAGCTTGTAAGGATGTGAGCCAGTGTTCGTGGACTGGCCAAGATACTTCCTCTCGTGTCCACGAGATAAAGCAGTACTTACTGTCATACCGTCAGGAGAAAAACCCTAGTAACCCTAAAAGTAGGGGTCAGTCGGCTTGAAAATAGGATGTACATTTTAGGGATGAAGGAAAGGGCAGTATTTCTTTTGGCGCTAAAATAACCGGTTAGAAGTATCATTATAATGAGAAGAATCGCCGATTACAAGCCTCATTTTGCTCTGTACTTCTGTCCATGCTTGACGCTCATATTTTTTTTATTTTTCTCAATTCGATCTCTTGTTTTGCTCCAGCAATCTTTGATCTCTGCTGTGAAGAAGAATATGTCATTTGTTCTAATTGTATGGTAGATTTGCTTTATACAATGACTACGTTTAAAAGTGGGAAGACTTTGCCTTCTCAAGCGCGCGCTATAGTTCAGAGTGTTACGGTATTTTTCGAACAGGAGAAAAGTGCAAACTCGCGAAAATACCGATTTCAAACGTAATCAAGAGGACTGCAGAAGCGACAGGAATTTCAGCCCCAACAGTTAAAAAGATGGGAGGTGAAACCGCTTTATGATAGTGAAGCAAGTATATTATCTACTCCCGGTAAAAATAGAAAAAGACCAGCGTTTCGAAATTGTAATATTGATGATTTCGATAAATGTATCATAAGACAAACTATACAGGACTTTTATATAAAAGAAAAATGTGTTCCATCTATTGGAAAATTGCTTCCCGTCTTGATGGAAAAGAGAGGCGCTGAGGAGAATTCTGCATTCGATGAATTTTCGATGGAAAAAATGTATAAACTCTCGTAAGATTTGATCGAAAGGCAGGATATTGTGTTTTGGAGATGCAGATATTTGAGACACCTTATTCAAAACTAATAAATTCTAGTGTAAAACGGGGGAGTGGTAGTCTTAAACCGCAAGCTTTCCACTTTTAAAAATCCTTGAATCTTCAAGAGAATATCAAAATATTTTATTATTATCCAATGTTTTTTATTCAATTTACAGCAGCCTTAGGTTCTAAAAAAATCAATACGAAAGCAATTGAATAAATATCGCAAAAGGCTCTCTGATGCAAGACATTATTTAAAAGCTTGAATAACAAGAAATTTCTAAGTTTATCTACAATTTATTTTTATTCCTCACATCTGCGAAAAGAATTTCTCGCCTAACGAAGCGCGCTTAGTCAGCCAACTGTTGCGGTCTGCTTTAATGCCTGCTTCCCTCCTCACTTAGACTCGTCTACTGACGGCAACCATGTCCAGGGTCTTTCTCGTGAGTATTAGAGTCAATACTCTCTGGCCACGACTGTGGGCAGCTGTTGGGCGAAACAAAAACCAGGACCACTGCGAAATGTATGGAACTGCATTCAGTGTCACAGCGGCAGAGGAGACTTGATCAGGAAAGGTCTCAACGGAGTGAAATAAGGAAAACGCTGAAAGTATGAGAAATTGTGGCATCGTATATTGAGAAGCATCACAGTTATAAGGTTTGGCTGAAATTGTGCCAATATGGAGGTTGAATTCCGGATCGGACCTGTGATGTTAGGGTTTGAAGTAGCCATTCGTTAAAGGTGATCGCTTTTGTGGAATTGGCACTATTCCAGTCAACACAATCATCATAAAGGAATGTACAAATACAATTTCGTCGCAGTGCTATGTCATATATTTGACCCGTTTTGAAGCCTAGCAAGGCACAAAAATTATCTATTTCGTAAAAAAAAATTAAAAAATAAATAAATAAACCTTGCATTATAAATAGTTTGGTGCGTGGCTTATTACCAAATTTACCTTAAATTAAATTTCAAAACATTTCCAATTGACGAAAGTCTGCCAGCCAGAACTTAATCTATACTTATAATAAAGCTCAATGTGTGTGTGTGTGTGTGTTGGCGCTCTACAGGCCAGACCGTTTAACCTACAGCTACCAAATTTGGTACATGTATACCTTGGAGGTCCGGAATGTGCACCTCGGAGCCCTTTTTTCGAATTTTTAATTAGAATTTGAATTAATTAAAATTTAAGCGAAATTTCGACGTTTTTCCGCTATAACTTCCGAAAATATAATTGCACAAACATGATTTTTATATCAATTTAAAGATAAAAAAATAGCTTTCTAATGGTATCAGTTTTTTTAATTTATAATGTAAACTTCTATTTTTAATGAATTTTTAAAGAAATATTTTAACCATGTTTTTATCACGTGACTGGATAAAATAAAAGAATGCCGGAAGTTCAAATAAAAAAAATATCATCGCAAAATAAATCCACAGAAATGCAACTTTCAGCACGTGACTGGATAAAATAAAAAAAAATATATAAAATGTGATATTTTCTTTGAAAAATAAATGCAAAGCAAAGGTTTCTACAATCGTTTGCAATATGTATACCATTAACTCAATAAATCTTCTTCATTTACGGTAAACTTGATTGAATTTTGACAGGATATGCATTGAAATCCCGACTTAATGGCATATTTATGTTATCGTTTGCAATATCTGTATCATTAATTTAATACTTTTTTTCCCTTTCTCGCTTTCTTTAAAAAAACATATTTAATATTTTGGCAACATCATCGAAATTTTTTTTAATATTTTGGAAGCATAACCGATGGTTAAAACTGACGGATTTATAAAATTAAAGAATATTACTAGGAAAAGGTGTACTTTTAGAACTTTCCGTCCATCATCTTAAAGAAAACACTAATTTCAGGTCAATCAATGCCCGGAATTACTTCAAGGCTAATGAATATGTGATTTAATTAAAAATTTTAGAACACTTTACTCATGGCGAACCAGCTGGTCGCCAAAGGCGGCTAGTAACGAATAAAATAAACACATACAGATCATGTTGCATCGGACGTGTGTCCATCGACCAGCAGGCTTGCGAAACCGTCACTCGTTTCCATTGGGGAGCAAAGTTCAGGTGTCGCCAGCTGGCGAAACAAATAGTCATTTTATCGCCTGTTTGGCCGCTGCAATAGTAACTTACATCATTATAAATTTGCTTATTTTTTCTCGGAACGCAGTTTCTTTTTTTAGAGCAGAAATTGTTTTGCTTAAAAAGCTTTTCACATGACGAGTAAGATTCTGGATCGAATTTGCGAGTCTTCACAAGCTGTAGCATTTTCGGCCTCAGTCGCTTTCGAAGTATGAACTGTAGTGGAAGCGTTATAACATCCTCAAGGCATGTTATCTGGCAGGTGCCCCCTTTACTCGCTTTAAGTTTATACTTTTTTATGCCTCCTTTCCCACGTGGGAACTCTCCGTGAGAAGCTGTCGCCGCTCTGTTTGCTTCCTGCTTCTCATGGACAACAAATACCCCAGCGAGTTGACCGTGCGTGGCGACCCATTAGACGTGCAATGTGTGGTCCCCATTGAATCAATCGGCTGGTCACCTTTGAGGCTAGTCTGCTAGGGATCAAGCGAAGGGGTTACTCCCAGCGTATAGGTACCGATTACCACTAGGGTAAGTACTGAGGTTGGAAATGTCCAGAGCTCTGTGGTGCCGTCGGGCCTGAATCTCATACAATATCGCATGTCTCCCCGCAAACAGGGTCCAATCAGTGGGCGTCACATTGCTTCAACAAATTTCAAATTAGAACAACATTTTGATAGATATTTTATAATAAAGCGACTTTCCGACAATAATGAAACTTTTCGGACCGTGTCTCCATTTTTGGTGCAAACTGTTGGTGAAGTGAATTCAATTCACTTGTGACTTGCTGGTGGAAGAATATACAGAAACTGAAAGCTTTAAGCACAATTCGAGTCATTAAATACATCCAAAGGTGTTATCACCTATGGTGAAATCTTCAATCTCCCTGTATGAGACCCCAGGGTGTAATAAATGTGAAACGTATTACCATCAAGGGAGATGGGGAAATAATTGAAACAAAACATCGCATTCTGACATTCAAATCGCCTGAACATGTCGATATCAAGTTACCTGTTAAACCCTACATCTCGAATCCACTCAGATGTTTCAAGTGGCCTCTCAGAATGAAATGGCTGTGGAACTGAAACTTGTGCAGGATGGTATAAACCAGGGATCGGCAACCTGTGGCTCTCCAATTCCATAAGAAAAATGAATCCATTGGTATCCTTAAAAACTCAGTAAATGAGAGGAAGTAAGTACCTAATCTTTCAACACAATCCATAATTACAAATCGCTACGCTTAACACGATCAGAATGAGTTAAATTATTGTTTTGCTCTTAGAGATGAGACCTCGTTTATCCTTCCGCCAATTGCATTTCTGTCTCATTAGATTTGAAAACCAGACTTGTGGAGAACTCAAAAGAAAGGTGCACGCACATCGCGCAGACAGCTCCAAAAGTTGAAGCCTTCCTATTCGACGCGCGTCTTCCAGATGGCTGCAGTCATAGGGATCTTCGGGTCGATCTGTACGGATGAGCTCTTTTCATGAATATAATAAAAAGTAACAAATAAAAATCTAGAATCGTTCTTGAAATTGAAAACAACAAGCCAGATTTCTTTCAAAAAGCACGCAAAGCCAATGCTCCCATGGATGGAAATATCTGGATTTGTGTTTTTATAGGAATAAAGATCATTCAGTCCTTAAAGCCTTTAATTTTTAATCAAAAATCATATAAGCAAATACTATAATATTAAATAGAAAATGTTTAGTGCCTCTTTAAAAACTGGACTATTTTGTTAATGGTTGACTCTTCATTAGGTTGCCTTGGTCTAAATGAATAATAAAGTACTGTCTCTGTTTTCAGTTTTGCTGCGAGAGTTCTGGGAGTGGCTTCCTTCCAGCAAATACTTTGAAGTCGAATTGAACTGGCCTCCCGAATTACCATGAGGGACATTCTTGGTGAACACGTTTGTAAAAGTGTTAACTATGTATAAAGCATTTCGCAAATCATATTTGTGTATATAGAATGTTTTATTAAATATATTTTAAATTACATTATTCTCTTTCATTGTCTTTAATTTTTTTTTAATATTAGACATCTTTGGCGATCAACCAGTTCGCCAGTAAAATTTTAATAATCAAATATCTTATGCAAATCCTATTTAGATAGTCATATAATTCATTCATAATATTATAAAGGCCTTCAGCCATAGCGTATCGCTTTTATTTTCTCTTAGTTCCAGTAGAATTTATACTTTAAATTAAAGCGTAAACGATTAATCTGCTATTGATACAAGAACGTTTTTTTTTTTTTTTTTTTTTTTTTTTTTTTTTTTTTTACTGAAACGAAGCATTTTTTAAAAATAAATATATATACTGAAAGCAGAGTCACTGAGTAGTTAAACCTTATGGGCTCTATCTTAATTTATGGAATATCTGAAGAAGTTTTCAACAAAATTTTCTCATATTCATCATGAACATGTAGATAAATTAATAATATTTAATTTCAAATGTATCCAACACAATTTAAATAAACAGAAGCGTTTGAAATAATCGGTAGGAAACATGTTAAGTCTCACCTCATGAGCGTGGGGGGAAAAACTGAAGCCTTATTCATTTGGCGGAAGAGAAACGCAAAGATTTTTTTGATGTGAAAGTTAGTTTTCAATTAATAATTGGAGTTCTGATTAAAAATTCAAAAAAAAAAAGAGAGAGAGAGAGACCCCAGATGCACATTTCCCACCTTTAAGGTATGCCAAATTTGGTAGCTTTAGGTTAGCCTGTAGAACGCCAACACACATTGAGCTTTATTATAAGTATAGATAGATATACAGCATGTCACAAAATGAAGAGCACCATCCTTTTGTTGTTGACTCGCATTTATTTCAGTGGGTGTCTTTCACTCCCACTTATGAAAATGGAAACTGACGATCGTTTCATACCGTTAGACGTTCAACATTTTGTTTGGAAGCCAAAGGGTAGAATTTGGCAGGTTGCTAAATAGTCGAAATCAGCTTAGATGTTAGAATTAAATAGTTTCGAAAGCACTTTTCCCCCCAATAAAAATGTTGAGTCCTCTTTTTGAGTAGGGAGACATTCTAATCTAAGTTCAAGATTAATTTCACTCTTTGCACTCTGGATTTTCTCTGAAATGTACAATAAACTATCTCACCAAAAGTTTATTGCACACACACACACAAAATGGAGGGGAAAAATGATTCAATATAATTTTCTAAATTTTTAATCGTTGAACTCGATAAAAGTTCGGAACTCATCTTAAATTTTTGCAAATTTGGAAAAGATGCGTATATATTGAAAATGAATCAAAATATTAACATCCATATTTATCCAAAATATTTCTCCACTGCTTTTAAAATGAAATAAAATTGTCCTCTCCATTGCACTAACTTTTTTCTCTAATTAAATTAGCAAATTTAAAAATATTGTGCAATTAAAATTGGTCATGAGCTAGGACTGAGTGCAAATACTTTTAGATGATATTTAGCATTAGAATAATTTAACTGAATTCTTTGAAAATCCAAGAATTTGGTGTGAGGAGGTTCACTTGGAGTGTTCATCTCCCAGTTTTACAGAACAAAGTTTGTTCAATGCTTCATAGTGTAGTGAGGATAATAGAGCATCTTTTCTTTCAATCTGAAACAAAATCTGCTGTGGAATAAAAATTTCAGTGACACGATTGTGTTACAAATATTATTTATCTTAGAAGTTTTAGTTTTCACATGACCACAAAGCGGTAATATTAACAGATTATCCAACCTAAGAATCCACTTATAATCCAAATAATATCTGGCCATGGGAGATCTCCTGCATATTTCCAAAGATTTGGAAGAACGCAGGAAAATAAATGCATTTGTGGAGAAACGGGTACGGTTTACCATTATTGAATGAAGATCTCAGAGTTAAGGAAGGACCTGATGATGGTCAATAATGATATCAGTACTAATGGTCATCTCAAAACCCTGAATGATATGATGTTAAAGATTAATAGTTTCACTCCAACCGTTTGAGAGTGTGCAGGTGGGGAGAAAGACGGCTTTTTACTACCCCGAAAGGAATGTTCGTTTGACTGTTCGGTCCACGTAAGGTTGGAGGATACTTATTCATCAGTCGGCCACCGCAAATCCTGTCGATACTGCTGCATTCAGTGGCGACGGAGTGGTCGACTGTATACAAGAAGAAGAAGGTTATCCAATCTTTTGATGGTGTTCATTCTTGAAATATCGATAAAAGCGTTACTAATTTCAATTTTATTATTTTTGAGGATACCCACAAACAAAGATAGATTTTCTGCAGGCAGACTTACTTCAAAATATCGTTGGTTGATTTTTTGATACAAACAGGCATTTTTAAAAAAATCACTTTCAACAAAATGAAGAAAAGAAAATGAACCGGGTAAAAATATTTATTTTTCATGTTCATAAAAATATAACGAAAACAAAAATATTGAAAGTAAATAAGACTAATTTATTTTCATTCAGTTTAGATGCATAACATTCTACTATAAAGAAGGAAGAAAGAATTATAAAGAAATAAAATACAACTTCTTTCTTTGATTTTTGTACTTCTGGCAAACCATAGAATTATTCTTTTTCTTAAAAAAAAGAGAGGAGGGCAGAGTATTTTATAGAAAAATCAATCCCATTATTCTCCACACAAATTCTGTGTACAGTGAACAAATTGATATATCATTGTTCGACAAATAATGCTCTCGTGAGCCATTGCATTTGGGGACTACTCGTTTTTGTTGTTGTCCAATGAAAAGCTGCTAGAACACGATCTTTGTATCCAGGCAACATGGCTACATCGTTCAGCAATAATCCTTACACCCATACCACAGAATGCAAATTCACGGCAAGCCGATCTTTGATTTGTTTTGTACTTTCTGTTAAACCACTCTTTCTGGGAGCATTATAAGAAGATCAGCCCCATGACTCCCCACACCGATTCCGTGTGCAGCGACAAATTGACGCGCCCCTTTTCGACCAACAGTGCTTTCGAGTGCAGTTTCGTCTTCGGGCAGTAGGTGTTCTGCTGCCTGTCTGTCAGGAGCAGCTTGTAGACGGTCTTCGGGTCCAGGCGGCATGGCTGGCGCAGGAGGATCTGCGCCTCGTACCTCTTCCTCTCGTTCATCGGCAGCCCTTCCTTCCAGGCGACGGAGTACAAGTTCATGGTGTGGCAGATGCCGCCGTGCACCCTCACCAGCGACAGGATCATGTGCGGCGGACACTCCGGCGTCACCACCATGAACTTGAGGCCGATCATGTACTGAGCGGCGTCCAGGGAGAAGCTGATGCAGTTGAGGGCGTCGCCGACGCACTCCATGAACTCCTGGTCCGTGTGGAAGCCGAAGCAGCAGGAGAACTGCAGCAAGGAGTCAGGCACGTGGTGGGCGACGCGATTCCGGTTGTTCGGCTTGACGCACGACAGCACGGCCGGCGGCAGCGCACTCTTGTCGGTGTCGGACATGTCGTCGAAACACACGTACTTGAGGAAGGGCGTCAGTTCCTGCAGGATGTTCGCCTCGTTCATCTGCAGGCCCACCCGGCAGCACTGCATGGGGGACCAGCGCAGCAGCGCCTCGAACACCATCAGCTCGCTGTCGACGTTGAGGTCCGAGTTGGTAATGATGTCCATCACCGAGTCTTTCTCGAGGATCTCGAACGCTTTGCTCCGGAGCACGATGAAGCCGGCGTCCAGGATGAGCTTGAGGCACTTCTCCTTCAGCGAGGGGAGGGAGTAGAGGCACGCCTCGTTGTAGAAGTAGCAGACGTTCGACAGGCTGATCATGTTCTCGAGGAATCGGCTGCAGAACTGCACGAGGGGCTCCACCTGGTACTTGTGGGCGGCACGAAGGAGTTCCAGGCCGTCTCGCCAATTCTGAAGACTCACCCGGCCTCGATACATGTAGCTGGGGGAAAAAGAAGGAATACAATATTTATTAAAGGCGTATAAACCTTGACTAAAGTATGCTAGGTAACGCGGCGACAGCTTCGTTGAAATAAAAAAAATTTAGACTTAAATCGTGTTACTTCAACTGCCGCCTTCAAGCTGCAGACGAGATAAATCGTAGTACTACGACTGCCGCCTTTAATGAGTTAAAATTGAGACGAAATTAAAATTGAACATAATCACTAATTCATCATTCTACGAAGAAATGCAAAAATTAATTTTCTGGCATTTCATCATGTTTTCGTGCATTAATGTTCCTCACTTTACTTTCCCAAAGTTGGCTTTTTGAGATGATATGTAAATTTATTTTCCTTGAAGTGACACCAACAGAGCCTGAAGTGGCTGATCCTGGGCCAAGCACTCGTTTTGCAGCGCTCTTTTCATCCGAAATAAGGGAAGGTAAAGAAAAGCAGGAAACCTATGATGATACACTTCGGACTCACATGAAACAACAATTGATGAAAAATTCAACCATGGTTGGAGCAGTTCACAGACATACATATGTTGGTGTGTGGTGACAGGTCCGCCATTGAGTGACCTTACTTCCCGCCACTAAACAGCCCTCAGGTGGAGAAAACGTGAGCAAAGTTCAGTTCATGTCTGGACGAGGCAAAATGATAACAACGTACTAAATTAATCGAAGACGTATGTGGAAAGATGAAATGACGACGTATTTCCAAGAGACCATTATCCATTCCATCTTGTAAATGAGTCAGCATTTGTTTATCATTAACCTATCATTGTCATCCATTAAATTTTAAAATATCAACTGGACTTATTGCTTGGTCATCACGACTCCCCTCATATATATATATATATATATATATATATAATTGTTACGGATTTCATATCCGTCGGGTTCGTTTTACTCGTATAGTGGGTATGTATGGTGTGAGAAGTGATGATGAGCACACAGAATGATTAGTCCTTTAGTAGACCACACAGCACAGATGACGTTTATTTACAGGACGAAGATAGAACAGCACAAATACGACAAATATTCACCACACAACTATATACAGCCGAGACGAACACACAGGACACCACACTGCAGACAGTAGCCCACAATAGCAACAGCAGTCCACAGTCAGAAATTTCGTAGTGACAACATCCATAGCCCACAAAGCGGCCAGATAGGGTTCAGCAGGAGAGAGAATTTTTAAGAGATTCTGTCTACACTCACGTAGGTCTCTCCAGAACAGGCTGAAACTGTTCCTTCTTGCCTTCGCTACCGACTCACTACTTCGCACAACGGGACTAATCCTCAGTTCGGGACAGCTGCGCTCCAGTCCTCCGTTCAGGACTCCTCAGTTCAAGACTTCTCTATTTCGGTCTACTCGGTCGACCACCGCCGTATTTCGTTCAGCTCCCAAGATCTCTCTATTCAGGTCTTGATCGATTGATTCCACTACGCAAACTGACTGCCTTATATAGTAACGGAAAGCGGGGCTAAACCTTTTCGACCAATCAGGATTATTCTAGACGTATCTTGGTTCCTAATGGACGGATCGGGAAAATTCTCAATGTTTCGGGTATTTTCAAATTTGTCGCCAAGCCTCCAAATGATTGCCAAGCTCTGGGACCTCTGACCTCACACCCATTCACAATTCAATACAGATTACTGTAAATCTGTCTTCCTTACGATGACAATATTATCGCGGGAAAGCAAAACCACAGGTTCATAACTATATATATATATATATATATTTATTATATATATATATATATATATAATGACGTGCCTTTCCCGGCTATACACAGATGGCGCTGCCTTAGTACGAGCGCGGACGCACTATTAAAACCCAATCACCTGAAGCCCAGACAAGCTTGGCGATTGACGTGCTTAGTGGCGGGCGATTAGTGCTGCTGAGAGCGGCTGACAATATGATGCTGTTCAACTATCTCTGTTTTATCACTATTCTTCTTTTAATCGCTTAACCTAAGTGTTTGTGTACCTGTCCTGTGTCGTTCTTCTATTAAAACATCTATTGCAAAACAGTGCTGTTATTGGACTATAACCTCATCCTACATGGGGCCTCGACCGGCTCTGGACTTTGAAAACCCTAGACATCAAACATAGATCATCTTTTTACAGCAACTGGGTGAGTTATTTTCAAAATATTTCCGTACTTGATGATTGATAAATTGAAGCAACCTAAGATGTTTGACGGATTGTTCTTTTAACTCTGATGGAATATAAAATTTGATGATGACTTTCTTTTCCAAAGTCTGATGAAGAAATAAATTTAAAGTTAAATTTTTAGTATGATGAAATATTGATGAAAACGGAACTGTGAATTCGATGATTAGTTCTATTTGATGTTGATGAATAATTAACTTTGATGTGAATAATTAATATTTTGATGAATAATTATTACAGATGCATAATTATAACTTGGCGAATCATTGAAATCTTGATTTTGTTTTAAAGACGAAACAGAGGGTCATAGTTAAAACTATCGGCCTTCCGCTTTCGGCGCAAACGAAACTTTGGTGATTAATAATATTCAAAATGTAAACATTCGTAATGAAGTTTTATTTTTTTTATTTTTTGAAGATTGATGATATTAAGAATTTCTTTGCGGAATTAATATTGAATTGTGTTCTGATATTTGAAGAATATTAAGAATTTATTTTCAGAATTAATATTGAACTGTGCTTTTAAATGTGAAGATAACTTTATTCTATTGCAACTGTTTTTGTTTTTGAAGTAATATAGAATTGCAGTTTTGATATTTTTATTACACTTCGCATTTGATTTATTATTTAAAATTTTGAGTATACATTTTCTGTGTGTATTAGTTCTTTCTAATTTGGAATTATGGCTACGTTAAATGATTTTCCAAAAATAGCCCAGTCCCTGAAAACTGGTAGCACTAGCCATATTAAACTTTTGCATCGATTAATATTTAATGAAGAGGGTGATAGACAAAATCGTTCCCGATTAAGGAAAATTTCTGGTTTTCAACCTGATTTCCAGTTCGATGAAACACAAAAAAAGGATTCTTAAAGATTTCACTTTTAAAGATTTGATTGCTATCTGTAACTTACTTCATTTAGAATTTACAACTGATGTCGATTCATGTTGCGATACCATTTTCAAATCGCTAAGTGATTTCTCATTTTTGCAAACCGAAACTAGTGACGTAAGCGAAACAGATGACCTTGACACAAAAGCTGCGCTTGGAACTGACGTAACCGATTGCACACATTCGCGAAATGCAAACCTATCGTTGCAAATTAATACTAACCGTGATACTTCCGTTCCCCCAGTTGATTCGGATCAAACTTCTATTGAAATGCAGAGAACTGGTGTAAATTCTTTCCAGGCTTTTAGTCTAAAAGACATTGTAGATTTTATTAAATCTTTTTCATCCAAGGACAGTTACAATGTCGAAACTTTCATTTCTGATGTCGAAGATATTTTCAAGTTACACCAAATAATTAATCCCATTCATCAACTTGTTTTTGTTAAGATGTGTTTGGCAGGTCCTGCTTTGACCTTAATGCGATCCATTCGTGGTATTACCACTTGGGAACAAATGAAACAACACTTACTCGATGAATTTTCGGATAAAATAAACAGCATTCAATTACACCAGTTAATGGAATCTCGACATATGAAACCATCTGAAACACTTCAAGAATACTTTTTAGCTATGAGAGACTTGGCTCATAAAGGCTCTCTCGATGATTCTTCTCTCATTGAATACGTGATTAATGGTATACCAGATTTGACTAACAACAAAATTATTTTGTACGATTGCAATTTCTGAATTTAAGGAAAAATTAAAAATCTATGAGAAACTGTTCAATGCTTCAAAATCTATTCGACATGATAGTGACAGAAAATTTGATTCCACTTTTGACACAAATCGTTCTACAAAATTTGATCGAAAACGTTCTCCACCTCTAATTTGTTTCTCCTGTGGTTTGAAAGGTCACAAGAGTTCCATCTGTACGAATAAACCACAAGGCAAGCTTTGTTATGGCTGCAAAAATTTCGGCCATGTTCACGCTAATTGCCCAAAAAACCCTAAGAACTTTTAATCAAAATCCAGCCCTAAAGCTTCTACTTCTCAGAAAACTGTAAGCCAAATTTCTATACAAGATTTTTCCCAAAATCCCATGCTTGTCCCAATTACACTTGCTGGTATTTCACTAACTGCTCTTTGCGACACTGGCTCGCAAACAACCATTATCAACGAAGAAACATACTTTAAAATTGGTTCCCCAGCATTGAACACTTCCCAAACAACTTTTTCAGGAATAGGCCATGGTAAAGTTCAAAGTATCGGTTCCTTCCAAGATTCGATTACTATTCAAAACATTAACCTTCCTGCAACCATTCATGTTCTCAAAGTGTCTTCTCTTTCTACACTTCCTATTGATGTAATTATTGGCATTGAATTTTTGCAACAAGCTCAATTTACTTTTGATAAAGTCGGAATTCGTTTTAATAATGATGACGATGATCAATTCCTATTTCATGTTAATGTCATGGATGAATGCCCTTTTGATTTAACTCATGTTATTGACCCAAATATTAGAAGAGAATTGTCTGCTTTGATTACTAGTTATAAACCTAATAAAATTAAAGATACTAAATTAAAGATGAGAATTGTTTTGCAAGATGAAATTCCCGTTTGCCAACGTGCTCGAAAACTTTCTTTCCCTGAAAAACAGAAAGTAAATGAACAAATAACCGAATGGTTAGACCAAGGAATCATTAGAAACAGTTTTTCCGATTTCTGTTCTCCACTAGTATTATGTAAAAGAAAGGATGGTAATTTACGCCTTTGCATCGACTTCCGTAAGCTCAATGCAAGAACGGTTAAAGATAGGTATCCCTTACCCATAATTGAAGATGTACTTGATCAATTGCATACAGGCAAATTTTTCTCAACCATTGATCTAAAAAATGGATTCTTCCATGTGGAAATGGAGGAAGACAGTAAGAAATATACCTCATTTGTAAAACACGATTCCCAGTATGAATTTAACAAAGTCCCATTTGGCCTTTGCAACAGCCCAAGTATTTTTCAACGATTTATCAACAATGTATTTCGTGATTTGCTTAGAGAAGGTATTGTTATTTTCTATATGGATGACATCATTATTCCCAGTTCTAATGAGCGTGAAGGTATACAGCGCTTAGCCACTGTATTAAAAACAGCATCGGAATACAAATTGGAACTAAATTTGAAAAAATGTAAATTTTTGAAATCTAAAATTGACTTTCTCGGTTACATAATAGAAGATGGTAAAATCAGTCCTTCTTTAGATAAAACCGCGCTGTTCAGAATTTCCCACAGCCCAAAAATGTGAAACAAGTCCAAAGCTTCCTCGGACTCACGGGCTACTTCAGAAAATTTATTAAAGATTATGCAATTATAGCCAAACCATTAAGCGACTTATTGCGTGCTAATACACCATTCTATTTCGGTCCCGAACAACACTCAGCGTTCGCAACTTTGAAGAAAAAACTTTCTGAAAATCCTGTATTGCACATTTACAGACAGGGTGCAAAATTAGAATTACACACTGACGCCAGCAAATTCGGATACGGTGCGATTCTCCTACAACAATCTGACGATAATAAATTTCATCCCATTCACTATATGAGTAAAAAAACATCCCCCAAGAAGAAACTTACTCGAGTTATGAACTTGAAGTATTGGCCATTATCGAAGCTCTTAAAAAATTTCGTAACTACTTGATAGGCTCTAAGTTTAAAATTGTAACAGACTGTGCAGCATTCCAAAAAAACGATGAGCAAAGCACAGCTAACACCCAAAATTGCTCGATGGGCATTGTTTTTAGAAGATTTTAACTATGAAATTGTGCATCGCCCTGGTAAACAAATGCAGCATGTCGATTGTTTAAGTCGATATCCCATTATGATGATAACCCATGACGACTTAACTTCTAAAATTGTTCACTGTCAAACAGCTGACGAATACATAAACTTCATCACACTCCTTTTGAAGAACAAACAAATTAACGACTTTATTATGAAGAATAACATACTATACAAAATTGTAAACGATTCTGATCTCTTGGTTGTCCCTCGACAACTGCAAACTGAAGTTGTTAAACATTTCCACTGTAAAGGACATTTCGGTATAAATAAAACAGAAAATAGTCTGAAACAAAGTTTTTATTTCCCGCATATGCGTAAATGCGTAGAAGATGTAATATCCAACTGCATTGAATGCATTATTGTTAACAAAAAGCGAGGCAAAAGTGAAGGATTATTAAATCCTATTCCGAAGGATGACGTCCCTTTCAGTACGTATCACGTCGACTAACAAAAACTACAACCACATTCTTACAGTAGTTGACGCCTTCACAAAATTTACTTGGATTTATCCCGTTAAGACCACATCTTCACAAAACGCCATAGAGAAACTTAAACAACAAGAAATAACATTTGGAAATCCGCATCGCATTATAACTGATAAAGGAAGTGCATTCACATCCAAAGAATTTCAAGAATATTGCGAAACCGAAAAAATTCAACACTTGACTATTACAACCGGAATTCCTCGAGGTAACGGACAAGTAGAAAAAACTCACGCCACCATTATTCCAGTTTTGGCCAAACTTTCGATTGACGATCCCACTAAATGGTTTAAATTCGTCCCAGCAGTCCAACAGACTCTTAATTCTACAGTTTCAAGAAGCACACAAACCACACCTTTTGAGCTTTTAACCGGTGTGAAACTAAGAACAAAACAAGATTTGCACATCCTTGAGCTTCTCGAACAGGAAAGCATCCACTATTTTATTACAGATCGTGAGAAACTCAGAAACGAAGCTAAACAAAACATCCTGAAAATCCAAGAGGAAAATCGACGCACTTACAACAAGAACCGTAAGACTGCTCATCAGTATAAAACAGGTGACTTAGTAGCAATACGACGTACCCAGTCCGGTCCTGGACTGAAACTACGTCCTAAATTTTTTGGACCATACGAAGTATTAAAAGTTAAACCTCATAACCGATATGAAGTCAGAAAAATTGGCCAGCATGATGGAACAAACTCTACTTCCACTGCAGCTGATCATATGAAACTCTGGAGCAGAATAACCTGACACTTCACTCACTGCTTTATTCAGATAAATTTTTTTTTACTTTGTGTTTATGTCTACGTTCTTTGTCTGTCTTATCTTTGTAGATTCTTCATTCACATAACCTCCCCGCTGTGGACAGCTGAAATTGTCAGGACGGCCTGTAGCATGACGTGCCTTTACCGGCTATACACAGATGGCGCTGCCTTAGTACGAGCGCGGACGCACTATTAAAACCCAGTCACCTGAAGCCCAGACAAGCTTGGCGATTGACGTGCTTAGTGACGGGCGATTAGTGCTGCTGAGAGAGGCTGACAATATGATGCTGTTCAACTATCTCTGTTCTTCTTTTAATCGCTTAACCTAAGTGTTTGTGTACCTGTCCTGTATCGTTCTTCTGTTAAAACATCTATTGCAAAACAGTGCTGTTATTGGACTATAACCTCATCCTACATATATAATTGTAGTGGTCTTCCACTTATACGCAGTCGCAAGGGCCGGCGAAAAGAACGCGCGTAAGTGAAAAGCCACTGCATTGATGTTAAATATAAAACATCAATACAGTATGTATATTTTAAATAATGCTACTATTATATCTCTACTACTGAAAAATGTGGATAAGATTAGTTTGAAAATACAAACTTACATTACTTCGATTATTTATTTAAGAACACAATGAAAATGGAAGTGTTTACATACCCAAATGTCGTTTTACTCGTTACATTCTCAAAACTTAATTTAAAATCGAGGCCTGTTTTCGTTTTCGTAACTTTTCAAAAAGAGTCGTTTCGAGTTCATCAAAAGGTGAAAATTTTCCTTCCAGAATTCAACTAAAAATAAGCATGTACAGTTTCTAGTGCTTTTAATGCTCAACACAACGAGTGATACTAAGTTTCAAAGACTGAATCTTGCCTGTGCAATTCGCAGGTAAAAACACAGCTTTCGTGTTATTCGAAGTTAGATCTTGCGGGGGAGCGGGCACTGAGTCATGAAAAACAGAACGTTTTTCTTTTTCCTGTTGAATTTGTGAAGGAAATCCAAGAAAACGTGAGTTGTCACCCAAGCCGTTTTATTTCTAGAGTAGTCACAAGGAACGTTCTTCAGCGAGATTTTCTTGATTTGCCAATGACCGATGGTGGAATATTTCCGAACACAATAAGACAGTTTTTCTGCACTTTTTCTTCCCACCATGGTATGGTTCATCCTTGAATGTTAAAAGTTCTGTCTGGCATCATTCTATTCAAAAAATTAAGTTTCGTCCTAATTGTAGATGTTTTTAGCTTCGTATCCGTTTATTAAAGTAGCCAGGTGCACTTTCTGTTGCTCTACAGTTCTCTTTTCATTGCCCACCAATCTCCGACGTGACATCAAATCTTTTCAGCGGGAATAGCGGTGAAAGTAATCAGCCGATATGTTTAAGGGTTGTTTTGCATCTTAGACGCGCATAAGTGAGATGTGCCTTTTTTTATGCCGCGCATAAATGAATGACAGTTGCCATTGTTTTCCAGTTGACAGTTGCCATGTATATGTATATATATATGTATACATATATATATATACATATACATGCATATATATATATATA
>JAPMOQ010065764.1:159651-171902 GCA_026543055.1 Argiope trifasciata
CAATTTTTTTTATACTAGAGATTTCAGGGAGTTTTAATAGTAAAAGATTTAGGAATCATTTACGACTTTGCTGATATGATACTAAATTTTACTTTTTGTTTTAATAATAATACTTTTTAAAAAATATTTCATAAATTATTTATGCTACAATTATTGTCATAAAATGAATTACGTCGAATATTTTATTTTACTCTTCTTTTTTTTTTCGTATGCTCTTTTATTCTTACCTTTAAAAATAAGAAATAAATTTTGCTTAAATGATGAGCATTGCTATCATAATAAATTATTTATTTAAAAAAAAATACTAATTATATCTTGTCTATTACTACACAAAGGAGAAGATGAACGAATTAGCATCTAAGGACAAATAATGAGGGGTAATAATATTTAATATTTATCTTATTAAGCTACTACTTCTTTCAAATGAATCTCCTTATTTCAATGTTGTTTTATCTTCATTTCTGAAAAGAAAATCTCTCGATTAGAGATTTTTTTTATATAGAACTCAGACATTAATTACACTGCTCTCGTAAATTGCAAAATGTCTTGTTTAATTTTTGATGCTGACCAAGAAAGAAAACGTTCATTAATTGTAATATAGGCTACAGATATAAAATAAATGTTTAAATAAAAAAGGAAAAAAATGGTTTTTCTCTTATACTGTACTATTTTAACTACATCATGATTATGGGCTGAACATGCAGACATGGAATAAGCTTTGTCTGGCTCATTAAATAATGCAACATCACTATCTTCCTATCCAAACATCTAAAACCTATGTGTTTTTTTTAACTTAGCCTTTATACAAGCAATTTGTTTTAATATTAAATGTTATAAAAATTTACATACAAAACTTTTAAATACGGTTCATCTTCAAAAAACTTGATTTCAGTGTCTCGGATATAAAAAAAAATTAAAGTAAAAATAAATTAAAATTAAATAATTAATTTTTGAAAAATTTTAATTAAATTTTTTAAGCATAAATTCAAAGTTTGTCAGAGCTTTTGGTGTATCAGTGATAGTCAGTGACCGATAACAACAACAACAACAGTAAAAACACACAAATTTGTAGTTCAAATTTGAAAGCATGAAAAAAAAAACACTTGGAAATAATGTTTTTAAATCTAAAAAACTCTTGGTTTTAATTTGAATAAGCCCTAACGCACAGCTTTCAAAAATGGAATGAAAGTAAAAACTTAATTTCCCCTGAATAAAAAAAATCCATTTTTTTTTTTCTTCAGACGTCTATTTGATTATCTGGACCGGCCTGTGCATACGGTATCAAATCCCTGTATGCAATATTCAAAATTCTCTAGATGACTGACTGACATTGAAACTATAACTAACAGTTTGGGCTCGTGGTTATTTCTTGAGTTGAAGGGTGCTAATTTAAGAATTTGCTGCATTAAACTGCACAAAACCCCTTTTTGCATCTTTTTTAAAATTAAATATATGTGCGTTTACTTCCCAGTCTTTTGAATTGTATTGAAGTACAACTTTTTCCGCTAATTAAATAAATTTTCAAAAAGTTTGAAGTATATTTTTCGGTAGTATTTTTAAAATTAATTCAGATATTGCATCTATACATACGCGCATTACGACAATATAGAAAAAAACTTTTGTTTATTTATTGTTTATTATTATTATTATAGGAATAAATGCAATAGTATAGCTCTGAAACAATAAAAATCCAATCAAATTTGTGCAAGTATAAAACAATAGGAATATCAATATCCCAAAAACTCATGGTCTAAGTGAATCCTGCTCTTTATTAAGTAGACAAGACTATTGGCATATATTCCAGGAAATAAAAGTAAATAAAATTTAAAAATAAAAGCTGAATAATTAAAATTATGACAAAATGCTAATTTATAATGTTACTTTAAAATTTATTGAAAAATGTTATAATGATGTAAAATCTCGAAAAACGAAATACTTTTATACTTAGTAAACAGTGGTGAGCTTAGATTTTTAAGGAATTATTTAAACGTAATTGAAAACTCCATACTGTCAAAATAACCAATCTTATATTTCATAATAAAATATAAAATAAAAACTGATCTAAGAAACGCTTCTAAAAAAGCATTAAAAATCATTAAATAACTGTGTAATCTCAAGCAGTACAATAACTGTGAAATGATCAAAAGTACAAAGCCTGTGTCTTTATTCTGTGAGAGGGGAAGAGAATCATTAGTTATCATTCCTCCATTCTCTGTTTTGTGCATACCATCTTCTCGGAACGAACTACATATGGCTAAGTAACAGCGCATGCGTCAAAAAGTACAGGTAGAAGTTGCCTTCCTTTGACACTCAATACAACCGGAAATTTCCGGTTTGTCCCATGATGACGCAGTGAGTCGAAAGCAATGTATCAGTTCGTTCACGAACGAAAGAGTCTAGATCATTCATTCGCGAACGAAAGAGCCTAACTCATTCGTTCGCGAACGAAAGAGCCTACTCATTCGTTCGCGAACGAAAGAGCCTACTCATTCGTTCACGAACGAAAGAGCCTAACTCTTTCGTTCAAAAAGTCCTAATCGGTCGTTCGCGAACGACCTTGAACGAACGGGTCAAGTTGGTGAACGAACGAATTTGAACCGAATCTTTCAAATGAACGAGATTTCCCATCACTATCTTCAATCTAGGCGGGAAAATAATTTTTCACCTTTTGGCGAAAACCTTTTTTCCACGAGCAACCATACATCTTTTCCATCACTAGCGGAATCCTCCAGTGCTACTCCCCCCTCTGCTTCGAATGCTTCCCCCCCCCCTTTGAACTTCTAGTGAGGATCCAACCACACTCCGGTTAACGAGTCCCTCAGAGGACCGCTAGAGACAGAAAATACTCCAGTCCTTTTAAGAAACGAAATTAAAGCAAGCAACATTTTTATTAGGAAGTCTTAAGCCACATCCAATGATTAAAAAGTATTTCGAATTTCCCAGCCTTCTCAGAATGCCACGCCTTTTATTCAAGGAAATTTAGTAGTAGGCAGATACTAACGCTAACATTACTCTAAGAATTGTATCATCGTGGTCGTGGAGAAAGAGGGAATACGATTGGTAACTAAGGTTCTTGAATGTAAACATTGGATTACTTTTTACTATGCCAACTCATCAGTTTCATTATTTCAAATTGTTCTTCATTCTAATATTGGTCATTTGTCTAAGTTTTGATTTAGTAACATGTTTTGGTGAAGTTATATATGCAATTAATGCCGGCGGGGATGCGCATGTTGATATGAATGGAATTCATTATCGAAGAGACCCACTACATGGCAGAATAGGAACTGCTTCTGATTATGGAAAACAGTTGATCATTTCCAGAGTACCAAGAACAGATCAAATTCTTTACCAAACCGAGCGGTATCATCATGCTACTTTCGGTTACGAGATACCGGTTAATAGGGATGGAAATTATGTTCTTGTGTTGAAATTTTGTGAAGTCTATTTTTCATCCCCTGGTATGAAGGTATGTAACCTATATCCTTTCTAAGTAAATCTAATTTATAACTATGCAATTGCCTTTAACTAAAATTATCGCTGTACAAGTTTGTGAAAATAGTGCTGTTGGAATAGGATTTTCTGCTCTAAGAGGGGCATTGGAAAAACATTTTGGCTTTTAAAGTGGCCCTGTTCTAAAGATGAAGCAGTTATCAAGTGTTTTTGCATCATTTTCTAAATCTGTGCATTAAAAAATGTTGCAATTTCTTTATTAAAAATATAGACTATAGAGCTTTAATATTAAGACCAATTTCAAATTCATGTTAATATAATGAAATGCTTGACATGCATTCAAGAAATTTGACAAAATTAACTAATTTTAGATTTAAAGTAAGTACTCATTAGAAAAATTGTTTTGAAAGGGCCATTTCTTGTTATTCTTATAAATGTAAAATTTAGATAAAGGTTATTTCTGTGCATCATGCTTGTGAAATATTTTATTTAAAGAATGTGATTCTAGAATTATAAACACAGTTTTGATCTTTTATCCACTACAAAGATTGTAGAAACAAATGAGCATTATATAAACACATTTTGGATACTTTCATTAATATGTTTTTATTTCAGCTATCACAATTCAGGATTTGTGACATTCTTCTATTCTGTGCAGGAAATTAGAAATATTTGACAGAAAATATTGAATATATAAGTTCAAAAAAACGGCCATTATTTGAAACTTGGTTTCAGCTGCCAGATCATATTTAAACAAAAAAAAAAAAAGTTTTTGAATCCTGGTGGGATAGCTGTGCTGTTCCGCTATCATTGAAACCAAACATCTCTAAGTATTTCTAAAACAATAGAAGATTTCTTAAAATTTCAAAAAATAATGAAATTTAAACATTTAAGAATATGATTGGGAGAGGCTTGACCTATCTTGCAGCAAATGTCATCTGTGTTGGAAGGTGAGGGATGATTGGAGGGGGGGGGGGATCCAAACTTAGAGCAACTATACACACTTTCACCTGGGACTAACTGCGAGTAGTTTTAGCTTGGCATTATTCGTGATATCATTTTATTAATGGTTGCCATGGAAAATATGTACCAAAAACCATTTTTATGTACTTTAAACATGCTTAATTATAGAGATAAAAAAATGTCATTTAAAAACTACCAAGTTTTCTCAAGACGTGCAGGGGAAAGATTTTTATTTCTTAATTGTTTCTCTATTATAAGATTTTAATTCCTAGCCATAAGTTGGTAAATGTAAAGTTTAGTGTGCCTCTTGCTGTACGAGGGTTGCCAAAGTTTCCATTAAAGATGGTAGACAAAATAAATAAATATTTCTGTGAAACAGTAATGGTTACCTCTTCATGCATTAAAATTATTATCTTTAGTATAAAAGTTTTATAGTTTTTTTTTTTAATCTGTATCTGAGATTATTATTATTTACCTTTGAGATCACTATGACTGCTTATCTTAAAAAATTCGAAGAAATTTTTCCAGCCGACTGCATCAGTCTGTTGTGCAAAAAGCAAAATTTACTGCATGCGATGCCTGTCAGCATCTGATAAAGGCATTGTGTAGAAATTTTTTACTCTAATTTTTAAAAAAGTCCAATGGCTTTTTTAGTACATTGAACATAAGGACAGTGTGGATAAAAGGAACAGTACACACAAACAAACATTTCTTCCTAATCTCATCAACTTTTAAAATGATATTTGTATTCCATTCATCCTTTTTGCAGATTCAAAATAATTACTACTATCCCATTAATCAAATATCGACCTAGATAACTACATGTAAAGTTTCTTGGGAAAGAGAGAGTGCCAAGATCACCCCCCCCCCCTCATCTAAGGGTCAAGTTTGCTTCTACTGAAATCTATACTTATAATAAAGCTCAATGCGTATGTGTTGGCGCTCTACAGGCCAGACGGTTGGACCTACAGTTACCAAATTTAATACATGCATACCTTGGAGGTCGGGAATGTGCACCTCGGAGCCCTTTTTTTGAATTTTTAATTAGAATTTGAATTAATTAAAATTTAAGCAAAATTTCGACGTTTTTCCGCTATAACTACTGAAAATATTATCGCACAAACATGATTTTTACATCAATTTAAAGATAAAAAAATTAGCTTTCTAATGGTATCAGTGTTTTAATGTATAATTGAAGCTTCTATTTTTAACAAATTTTTAAAGAAATATTTTGACCATGTTTTTTTGAGCACGTGACTGGATAAAATAAAAGAAAACAATGACGGAAGTTCAAATAATAAAAAAAACAACTATCATCGTAAATCATATCTAAAGAAACGATACTTTTAGCACGTGACTGGATAAAATAAAAGAAACATAAAATGTGATGTTTTCTAAAAAAATAAATGCAAAGCAAAGGTTTCTATAATCGTTTGCCATATCTAAATCATTAATTCAACACATCTTCTTTATTTACGGTAAACCTGGTTAAATTTAAACAGAATATGCAATGAAATCTCGACTTAATGGCAGATTTCTATGATCGTTTGCAATATCTGTGTCATTAATTCAATATTTTTTTCCTCTATAAAATGTGATAGTTTATAAAAAATAAATGAAAAGCCAAGGTTTCTATAATCGTTTGCAACATCTAAATCATTTATTCAATAATTTTTTTCCCTTTTTTGCTTTCTTTAAAAAAACATATTTAATATTTTGGCTACATCACCGAAAAAACATTTTTAATATTTTGGAAGCATAACCGATAAATTATTAGACCATTAAACTCAAAGAGTTTTTCTGAATGAAATTACCGACTCTTTAATTTTTTATTTTATATTTCTTAAATTAATTATTATTATATTTCTTAAATTTGGCTAATGAATATGTGATTTAATTGAAAATTTTAGAACGCATTACTCATGGCGAAGCAGCTGGTTACCAAAGGTGGCTAGTATATAATACATGGATATTTTCAAGAAACTTCTTGACATCTTTGGTAAATGATATAAATATGCTCTCCTAGAGGGATTTATGTTTATTTGCATTTCAAAGGAATATTTTTCGTTCTATACCTAATGTATTGTTCGGGTCATTATATGATATGACCCAAGGCAAAGAAAAAAAGATTATTTTTACTCATACATGTTCAGTTTTGTTTGAAATAATTTTTAAAAAAAGGGAGAATAACAACAATTTATCTGTTTTCAAAACCTGTTTTATTAATGTAATTTTATTAATGTGTGCATGCGTTAAAAAAATACTATCTATAGGGGTTCAGATTACTTACTCTTATTGCAATGTTTCTTTCCTACTATATTTCACTTTCTGATATACTGTAAAAGAGTTGTCCCTGTGATTATAAGAGGAAAAAATGGTGAATTGCGTACATTTGATTCGCACTGATAAACTAATAGAAGCTTCTAACAGCCAAGAAGTATCCGGATATGAAAATCATGCAAGTGATGAAATCGAGAGTTCTGACAATTCAACAAATGAATTATAAGAAGAGTATTTAGTTCAATAATCAGTGAAATAAAATGGAAGTTGGATACACTGCCACATTCTTCTCTGTTACTATTTTTGAGGGTTTATTTAACAGTATTTCCTGTATTAGAATAGCACTTCAAATGCACCAATTTTATGACCTTAAAATTAGTGAATGGCTTAAATTTGACTGTCATGCTTGATCATTTTAACTTTTGATTATATTTTAAAAGTGTATATATTTTATGAACAATCTGTATATTGAATGGAAGAATAATTTATTTTTCAGGTCTTTGACGTTTCTTTAAATGGGGTCCATACTGTGATTTCTGATTTAGATATATTTGCCAGAGTAGGAAAAGGTGTTGCTCATGATGAATACATTCCATTCACTATAAGTGGGAATAAATTAATTATTAATGAAGAAGAATCGGACCATGATGGAAAAATCAGAGTTGAATTTATAAAGGTAATATTTTTATGCATATATATATTATTTTCTTTTTTAAGATTGTATTGAAAAGAATATGAGCTTGTTCCAAGAAAAACTAATAATGCCATTTCATCATTATTAGTAATTCACAGTATTTCCTGTTGTAAATGCTTTTTTTTATATAAAATTTCTCTTTATACTTCAGCATGAATTATTCTTAATCATTTTTAGAGATTGTAATCATTTTTGATGTTTACACAGTGTTAACTTTAATGTTTATGCTAGCTTCATGCTTAACTTTAATTATTGTTATAATAATAATATTTTATTTCAATTTAATATTTGTTTTTAACTTATCATTTAGTTAATGCCCCTTTCAATTCTTGTTTGCATTCTTGATATTGTCCTTGTTTGTAATTTTGCTTTAAATCAAATATTATTTCCTTGGAGTTTTGAGTTAAAATACTGAACTGATTATAAATAAATTGGTTATTTTATTAAATTTTGTTTCCATGTATGTGACATATCTAATCATAAGTTTTGAGAAAAACTGATAATATTCAATGATTTTATTAATAATGAAAAATTATTAACTAAAAGAAAGAAAATTCTTTTAATGCTGTATAATTACTTTTATCTTTAAGAAATAACAAACAAAATGAAAATTGTTTGTCAAAAATGTGTGTTTAATTATTGTAGAATATTAATTATTGTTTTTGTCACTAACTCTATTATGAGAGCTTGTTAATGAAAAGTGAGTAAAATATTCATTGAAAAGATGATGATCTTTTTGCATCTGTACCGTTAATTCCTCAGTTACATTATTTTTGGAATGTGTTTTTTGAATAAATTCTTGTTTTAAAAATTTAAATTTAAAAGCCTATAATTTAACAAAGTACCTGCCTCATAAATAAGCGTTGCCTCTTTTAATGCCTTGTAATTTTTTCATTTGCTTAAAAAAAAAAAATCATGCATTTGATTATGTACATGAGTGGTTTAAATGATTATACCATAAAAAGCTTCCCTTCTCATTTTATTCTATGTACTTATTTAATACATAATGTAATTAACAATTCAAATTAGTATAAAATGTTTAAACGTGATGTTTTATTTACATTTTTGAAATTATTTTATTTATACAATAATATAGGTTTTAATTTGTGGATATTTTAATTTACAATATGTTTAAGATATTTTAATTTATAGAAACAGTAAAGTGTTTATTCCTATCATGTAATAATATAAATATCTATAAATATAAAACTTAGTGTTCTCTTATTGATTGTCTACGTATGATTATTTTTTGAACTGATATACATATTTACGTAACATTATAAAATGGATGGCTGTCTAGTTACATTATAAAACTATAAAGAAATTAAAATTCTTGGCACAAAATTGAAATAAAACTGAAGGAATTTAATGGTGCCAGTAGACAAAATTCCTAATTATTAAGGGGGTTCTATTTGAATGAATAATGCATACAGTGCTGTAAGAAATGATATTTTTTCCACATGTCACGCTGTTTTATAATCCGTTCAATTACAGAATGCTTTTAGAATAAAGTGGAAATGAACCTATTTCTAAGATTTCATTAATAATCCTAAGATTGGTTTCATTTATTCAGACTATGGTATACTTTTTCAGCACATTTGATTCACAATAAGTATTTTTATAGTTACTTTTCATGTTTTAATAAATACACCAATTTCTAGGGCTACAGAGATAACCCAAAGATCAATGCCATTTATGTCGTGCGTGGAACCTTAGCAGGTGAGTGTGTCATGGATTTAAGCTGTCTGTCTTTTAAAATCATGATAATTTCATATTAATTACTGCTGTCGTATCGCATAAATTACCTATTATGTAGAAACCAATTTGAGGAAATTTAATACATTGAATGTGAATATATTTGGTCATGTACCTGGCGTAAATATGTACTTTGGCATGACTCATGCTCTATCTATACATCACAAAAAAATGTAAAAATACATTTCTCACATACAATGTGTTAATAATATGTGTATAAAATTTATTAGCCAATTTTTTTGCATTGTAACATATGCAACGCTTATTATTTAATTTTTTTTATAAGTTTCTAGTTGTAATTAAGATGATTATGCATTTGTGTTTGTGCTGGTGATGTATAGGCCAGATAATTTAACCTAGAGCTGGCTAACATCATATATATACTTAGAAGGGTAAAATTGTGCATCTCAGATTGATTTTTTTTTTAATTTAATTTCCCCCCCCCCCCCCTCGCAGCTTCCAAAAGTATTGCAACACAAGAATAATTTTTATATCATCTTAAAATTCAAAAAATTATCTTTCCAACAATACTAATGTTTTAACCTATAAATCAAGTTTCTATTTTTGTAGAATTTTAAGAAATACTTGTATCATATTATCCAAAAGTTTATTTCACATTAAATAAAAATTTAATGTGCATGAAAATATTATGCATGCATTGGAAAAATCATCATATTACTATCACAATGACAATAGTTCAAATTGAAGTATTAAGTTTTGTATTTATTGGAAGCTTTATAACTTCTGCATGAGATATATATATTACAATACATATAATATCATAAGGCTTCTATAATCAAATAAGTTATGTTGATCAAAATTTTAATTTTCAAAATGCTTTGTTGAATTAAGAGACTAAGTTACGTAAAATGTTTATTTGAGAATTTTAGCGAGATGTTATTCCTGGTGAATCAGCTGCTTGCTAAAGATGGCTATTGTATGCATAAAACAAGTATGTTCTTATCACCAGTTATCTGTTCATGGAAGATACTAAATATTTCATTGTTTCAAAATTGAATAGCTGCAACTATATTGTACACATCATTTTTAAACTTTTCATTTAAATGAAAACACTGTCGTCTTCAATCACACTCGAACTTTCAACGTCAGTGGGCATAAGGTACATGTCTGACTTTCCTATGCCAGTTGGGGTAACACAATGCAGAATAGAAAGTTTTTATTTCCATTATTCTGTTTTCTTTTCATTTAAAAATACTTCAGAATGAATCCAAAAACTGATTCATCAATATCATTTGATTTTAAATACATCAAACACAAAGAAAGTCAATAGAATCATTTGAAATAATTAGTCGAAATTCTCCTAAGCCTAACCTCAACTCTGTTGAGAAAAAATGCCCGGAGCCCTACTCATCTTTGGCAGGATTTGGCCCCTTCTATGTTCTATTCCTGACTATAATCTATCTTTGTGCTAAATTTTATCCAATTCTGTTCTGGCGTGATTGAGTAACAAACATCCATCCAAACGTTCACATTTATATACCTATACCATAAAGTGAGTAATGTTAATTTCATTTTAATATAAATTTCCAATGCACCCTCTCATGTGATCTTTTGATTTTCTAATCTTTCCAATTCTTTTATCTGTAAAAGAGAAATTACTCATCTTTTTGTTGTTTAACTCTTCTTTTTATGATTTTATTCACATCTATCTGTCTTTGGTGAATAGTTGGTATTATATGATTATTGGTTTCATATAACTGATATTTATGCTTTCTTCACAAAATATTTTAAAATTCAAAGCAGTTTTGTAACTTTTCTGCTGTTGAATCTGGAACCTTTTTAATGAAGTTAAATCAAAATCATACCTGCATTATCTTATATCTAAATATATATTACTTCATGTGATACTTTGTTTTTCCTCTTATGTTTCTAATTCCAACATTAATTTGGTACCATGCAATTAATGTGTCATTACGGTTGAAAAATGCTGATAAAAACAATCTGTAGTCAGCCTTCTAAAATGCCTATAAATAATCTTTCACATAGATTAGTATTCCCTGTTGTTATGAGTAGTGACAATTTTCTGTGCTAGATTTTATCATATTTTGCCTAGTAATCATATTTACTGTTAAGGAAATAATGTTTAATGAACTTGCAGCAGTCTAAAGCTTTTCAATCCAGTATTTGCTAAATTGCAGAGATTTAATTAGTGGCTATTCCACATTTAGTTTTGTTTTATTGTAGTAGATGGCTTCAAGGATTCTATTGAACAACATAGGTCTAAATCACATGACGTCAAGTTTTAGAAAAGTAAGATGTGGGCATTCATTCACATGGCAGACAGGGTGAGAGAGTGGATAATTTGATTCGATATCATGGTTATTGAATACACAATGGTGGCACGTACTTTTGCCATGGGGCATATAATTAGGCTTCACCCTTGGTGTCATCTAAATGTTTTACTTTTATTCCTAACTAGCTGCCTTTGGCGGCCAGCTGGTTCGCCATGAGTAATGCGTTCTAAAATTTTCAATTAAATCGCATGTTCATTAGCCTTGAAGTCATTCCAAGCATTGATTGGCCTGAAATGAATATTTTCTTTAAGTTGAAGGACGGAAAGTTCTAAAATAACACATTTTCCTAATAATATTCTTTAATTTTATAAATCAGTCAGTTTTAATTATTGATTTAGAAGACTGATTGATGTAGCAACTTTTATTTAAAATATTAATGAAAATATTTTGTAAAATATGGCTCACACAGCAAAGTATGAAGAAATCTAAAATTCATTATTCATAAATGCATTGTTTGTCTCAAGCTACATAAAATGTAATTATTTACTTCATTTAGATCAAATTAATAGTATTAAATAATATATATATATATATATATATATATATACCTATTAATAATATGTTACAAATTGGCCGTTGAACCGGAATTTGAATGCATATCCTGTATAAATAAAGATAATTTATTGAATTAATGATTTAAATATTTCAAACGATCATAGAATCCTTTGCCTTGCATTTTTAAAAGAAAATATCACATTTTATATTCTATTTAATCCAGTCACATGCTGAAAGTTGCGTTTCTTTAGATTTAATTTGCGATGATAGTTTTTTTTTTTTTTAATTTAAACTTC
>JAPMOQ010065764.1:172002-189104 GCA_026543055.1 Argiope trifasciata
GATTGCATATCCTGTATAAATAAAGATAATTTATTGAATTAATGATTTAAATATTTCAAACGATCATAGAATCCTTTGCCTTGCATTTTTAAAAGAAAATATCACATTTTATATTCTATTTAATCCAGTCACATGCTGAAAGTTGCGTTTCTTTAGATTTAATTTGCGATGATAGTTTTTTTTTTTTTTAATTTAAACTTCCGTCATTATTTTCTTTCATTTATCCAGTCATGTGCTAAAAATAAATGGTTAAAATATTTCTATAAAAATTCATTCAACATAGAAGCTTAAGCTATACATTAAAACACTGATCCATTAGAAAGCTAATTTTTTTAAATCTTTAAATGGATGTAAAAATCATATTTGGGTGATACTATTTTCAAAAGTTATAGCGGAAACACGTCAACATTTCGCTTAAATTTTAATTAAAATACTAATTAAAAATTCGAATAAAGGGCTCCGGGGTGCACATTTCGGACTTCCAATGTATACATGTACCAAGTTTGGTAGCTGTAGGTCCAACGGTTTGGCCTGTAGAGTGCCAATACACACACACATTGAGCTTTATTATAAGTATAGATATAAATAGTTTGTCCTGTCCTAATTGTTAATGTCTTTTCTTTTCAATATTCTTTTCTGTGAATGAATTAAGTTTTTTATTTATTCAAAAGCTTCTCTTTAATCTGTGATCCTTGATGCTGATCTAAATGAGGTTGAATGGGCATTTTGTCCCTTTATTTTTATTACTAGTATTGATTTAATCCATCTATTTTTTTAAATGTGCTTTTTTAGATGTTCCCCAGTTGCCATCTTTAATCCCCGAGGAAAAGGAAGAGGAGGAAGAGGAAGAAGCAGCAACCACAAGCCAAGAGAAGAAATCTTCTCCTGTTCGCCACCCGTCTGGGCCGCGCATTCCCAATCCATACGAAGCTGAAGATTCGGGCACTATGCTCCCTATCTTTATTGCTATTGGTGCCTTTCTGCCTCTGCTGTTCTGTCTATGCAGACTGTGAGATAGGTGTGTTTAGGACATTATTGCGGAGGGGTTCATTTCTTATTGACAAAATAAGGCTCATCAGTATTTTTGTGCCATTGCTTCAACCAAGCACTTGTGAAAGTGTGGTTCATGGTGCAACATAAATGAGGTTAAACATTAGGCAAACTTGGAAAAGGGGGGAAAAAAGGACTCTTTATGAGATAGGAAGTAATATATGTGTAACATTGTTCAAAATTTCATAGTTTTAACTTATTTAATGTTTATATAAGTTTTATTATTTTTAGTAGTAGTATGGTAATATTTGGTTTTATTATTAATAGGTTTATGCTAAAATTTTAAGGATTTTTACTTAGCCATTTGTTGTAATATAATTATTCTTAATTCTGTTATTTTTTGAATCATGAGGGATATTTAATCCTGGAAAATAACTTCTTCAGTTGCATAGCACCTGTGAGATTCTAAGCATCTGAAGTTTATTGAAATTTCTTTGAAAAAAGAAGAAAAAAAAGTGTTCACAAATACAACCCTTCTGAGTAAAAACAACCAAAGATAGCAACTTTATTATCTTCAAGTTGCGATGTTTTAACACAATTTATAAGTATACAAAATGCAAACAGCATTGTTTTTGTCGTCATTCAATTCATAAGCATTAAGTAAATTTAGCTTTTTATTGTTACAAATTTCTTAATTGACCAGCATTGAACTTTTATAATAAAAATTTGTAACTATTATTATTAGTATTTGCAATAAACAACAAGGCTATACTTCATTTCTTGTAACAAAACTGGGATATTCATTAATAATTACCTATATGTATATATAATATAAATTAATATTTAGTGCTCTATATAAAATTTTAATACTTTTTTTCCCTTGGTTCTCAGCATGGATATTATATGAATGGTTTTGTATTATTTATTAAATAAATGTATGAAACAAAGCAGAATTTTAAAGTATTACAAAGCAGGAAAAAAGTAACTGTCGCAAGTATAAAATACATGCATTAATTGCATTTTTTTTACCATTATAATTCTAAGTGTTTATATTGAATTTAGGAAAGGAATTAATTCTTTCAGCATATGCTTGTTTGATAAAAAAAAATTTATGATGCCATTTTTAATTTAATAAAAACTGTAATAGCCAATATTTGAATATTAAATTAGCAGATAAAACAGTAATTTTATCTCCTCTTATGCATTGATTAATGATTTGTTTTCTGTTTTATTCTGTAGCAGGCCCTCAGTTGACTTTCAGTTTGAACGTTGGTGCTACTTTGTGTTAATGTCTACAAAAAATTGTGCAGAATTAAATGACTGTGCAACTGTGGTTGCACCAACAAAGAATACTATAGAACTTGAATACTGATTCAAAAATTTGACAATATAATATTTCACATTAAAAACTAACTGCTAATGAGTCAGTACCATAATTCTTTGTCTGCTTTTTTATGCATTAGGTGACTGAAATTTAAAATAAAGTTTGGAGATGAAATGATTTGCATTGTTTCCCATTTGTAAAGAACTCATTATTGGCCATCTCATTAGCATGATTATAATTTTTAACATAAAACCTTGATATAGACTTTATGCCTTTATTATAAATTTTCATTGAAAATAAAGTCTATTATGTTGAAACTTCCATTCAGTACGTGCGACCAGTTGATAGATGGCAAGAATGTTCAAATTTTTTTTAAGTCTGTAATTTCAACATGTTTTTAAATGTTGGTACTAATTTAAAATTGCTGATTGTGGTAAAATCCAAATGAGATTTCTTTTAAATATCTCTTCATACTAATAATCTTCCAGCAGTTTTGGAATTATTTAAACCTATTTTAAGAGCACAATTTATTTATTTTGCCTAAAAGATGTTAATAGATTAAGTATCTAAATGGGTTTAGAGTTGGTGCTTCTATTTGCTATATTTATTTAATATTAAAGATGCCTTTTTGTTTTATTTAATCGTCGTAAGATTACTGCCTGTTTAAGAAAGGGACAAAAAAGCTTTTTAAAAGGTAGTTTTGACGAATTATTGCTCTTAAAGAAACTAAAAGGATAAACTTTAAATTTAGTTACATGTCTCAGGAAAGATTTCTTATATATTTTGATTTTTGAGATCATGCAGTTTTTCTATAAAACTATGTAATATTGTGTTGCTTTTGCAGCTTATTAACTTTTCATTATTTTCATAGAGAATTCACTGAATTGTTATTTCCATAAGCCTATTACAGTCATACCTTGCTTAACAAGTATCTTTCATAATAAGGGTTTCACATCATGAGCAAAACAAAATGACTCTCTTAACAAACAATATTTTGTTAAACGATTGATCAGGAGATATTGTGAGGATTGCGCTGCATCGCAGATATCATTTTGTATTGAATGCCAGTTTCTAGAGAACTTGTTTGAGGGAACCTTTACTGGTTAGCATAACCAGATGTGACCTCGAGCAATTTCAGCAAATGTCATAATCAGCAAGCCTCCGCATGGCCAGTATTATGAGGCTGTAATTAGAAGTACAATGGATTGAGGCAGGAACTAGCAAAGGATTTACTGAATCACAAAAAGCTATGGATGAGATTTGGTGAAGAGAAAATAATGAACTCAGTCATCTTCCATAGAAGGAAAAGCAGCACTGGGATAAAGAGAAATTATTCCGTCATTTTTAAAAAAATTTCACCCTAATGAGGCTGTAGCTACAAATTTATTTAATGACGATTATTTGTCTCATTGTTGCCAAATTATGCTAACTAAAGACAAATGTCTTTAGTTGACTTTCTTTTGATTTTTTTTTAAAGCCAGACATTCTAAATAATTAGTTATATTATTATAAATTTGTTTGAGTATATTTTTTCAAGAATATTATGAGATTATTTTTCATTAGAAATTTAATGTGGCAGTTTTCTATTATTCTAGAACATCTGTCCTTGCTAAATTGAAATATTGGCACTACTTTGTGTTATGCCAATAAAACATTGCATCATAGCAAAAGGGGGAAAATTATTGTTGGGACTACTTTATGTCAGGCCAATAAAGAATTGCTATTTGAAAATTAATGTTAGCTCATTGATTTGGCAAATTTTGATATAGTACTTCTTTTAACAAAAAATTATCCCAGTTTTGAATTTTCTTTTTTTAAGTAATTTCTTTCCATTATTTATTCTGCAGTTTTTCAAACTGTAAGGTCATTAAAATTAGAATGTGTATCCTGAGCTCTCTCCGATTTGCTTTGATATTTTCGGTATTCTTACAGCAAATGAAAGGGATTTTTCAGTTTGATGTATTGCTTGCTGTTTGTATCTGTTTTCCTTAGTGATGGGAACTGTTTCTTTTGTTATGTTTGGAAATTAATGAATACTTTTCAGTTTTGGTCCTGATTGTTACATGAAGTGTCCAGCTTGTTTAACATCCTTTTTTGTTCCATTCGATTTCAGCAGTATTCCATACTGCATCAGTGACTGATTGTTGGAAAAAACATGCTATTGTTTATGGGTCTCTTGCAACCTAAGTAGAAAGTATAAAATTTCTTATGGACGATTGGTTTGAATGAAAAATATGCTGACTGTCAGTCAATGATGGCCAATGCTGTCTGAATGGAAACTAGAGTTCCCGAGTGATGACTGGCCTGGCACTTAATGTGCGAAAAGCCTTGTTTATATCACAGACATACCAGTTTCAAAGTTGAATTATTATAAGCAATGTATCATCTGGTATATTTATGTATTTCATGAATATATTTATTATGATTGTCTTTCTTCTTTTTTCCATTCCATATGATTACTTTCTTTTAGTAGTGGAATAGCTAAAAGAAGATGCATTTTTTTTTTTTTTCAGAACACTTCTCAATTTTTTTATTTTAAGTATTCAAATAATTTAATGGGAGACACAAAGAAATGATTCAGTGAGAAGTGACTTTAAAAAATGTAAAGAAGAAGGGAATAAGTAATTTGGAATGCATTTCAAGTAGGGAAAAAAAAAAAAGAAAAAAAAAAGACAGACTTGCCATTTGTTAAAAAATAATCACAAAATACTTTATGAAATTCAGCAATGAGCTGTGCTGATATGTTTACATGTTCAGTGCTGTAGAACTTCAATTATCTAGATAGTTTTGGGTTGAAAAACGAAATCCAGTAACAAAAGCCATTTTAGTAAAAAGAATAAACTGTTTGCTGTGACTGCTATTTACAGCATATTTTTATTTAATATGTAAGTATACTAAATTTAAATAAAATTGTTTTTGTAGTCATTAAATTAATAATTTTTGAGCAAATTTAATTTTTTCTCAAGAAATGTTTTATCTTTTTTGTCAATTATATAGGTGTGATTCATTGTGTAACTGCATCTGAAATGTTAGGTATGATCGATTTATCAGTGGTTCTCATGTTTAGCAGTTTTTTTTTTTTTTTAAATAGGTTTAAAATGTATTGGAATAATACACTTAAGGAATGATACGGAATTTTAACAATGCATGCAATGATAATGAAATAAATTTCCAAATATTCAAATTAAGTAGGCATCAGGTTGTTACTGATTGAGGAAATTTGATTGATTAAATAAAAGCTCAGAAGTAGCACAAAAGATGTCAGTAAAAAAAATTATTCTTGAAATTAAGTTTAACGTGCATAAATTGTAGAAAATGATATTAAGATTTATATGAAAAAAAAGTGTTAAATTATGTATGAAGATTTATTACAACTTATGCATTATTATATATAAGATGTACTATTATATATAATGTATAAAATTACATTTGAACAATGCAACATGTGTATATCCAATATTATTTACTTTAGGAGGGGACTTTGAGAAAACATATTCAATTCCTTCTCCATTGAAGGACTTTGAGTAATTTTGAATACAAAAATAGTTTTGTAAAAATATAGAAATCAGAATTGTTGCTTTATTTGGCAATTGTATATTTCTTTTTTTTAATAAACTCTACTTACATCTATATCCAATGGATAGAATTTGCATGGGTTCTAGGAATGGAAGTGAGGTGTGGGGATAAGATAGTCTTCATTTGATATGCAAAATGAGATACTTAATAATTTAAAACTTAATTGCAGTAGTGTTTTTCCCACTTGTTTTATTTTTATTACATATTTTGTTAATCAAAAATTTTTATAACATGAAATATATGTAATTTTGCTAAAGTTTACACAATCTTAGGAAATGGCTTTCACACTTTTGAGCCCACCCAAATGCTGCAATTTCTTCAAAAATCTTCTTTTTGCTTTTATTTCTTTCATTATACTGAAATTTCTTGGGTAAATATATTGTAAAATAGAAATATGAAACATTTTGTATTATAATTTTGGCCAGTAATAATTAAGTTACAATTATTTTTAAATGTAAGCTTTTTTTTATACCAAAGTATTGAAACCAAGTCTGTTGAAAGTAAACTACAATTTAAAGTTTTGTTATTTCAGTTTGTCTTAATATTTGTTACTTAATGATTTATTATGTATGAATGTACTAAATGAAAATCAGGAAAATATATGTGGTTTTGAAAATTGGGGAGAAATGTGTTGGTGAATCTTGCAAACTATGCTGGTTAATTTAATGTTAATCGCTATATTATTGGCATGTTTTATCAATTTATACCCGAGTATTTTTATATTTATAAGTGGCATTTTATAATATAAAACGGCTGGATTTTTTAATACGAATTTTTGACTTTCTAACTTTTAAATTGAGTACATTATTTTTTTAATTTTCCAAAAATGCCATTTCTTTCTATTTGATATTCATACTACATCTGATGTATGTTACCCTTGGTAATACATTTTTCTTGGACACAGTGCGACCACCTGATTCAAGGTTCAAACGCCAAATTCGATATGAGGTGTAACGCGATAGATTGGTCGAAGAGAGGAGCTGACTGTTCATGTTGCATTTTCACATTTAATCTTTAAATTCTACTGCTCTTAAAAATAACGGATTACTCTTTTAAGAAAACGAATTATCATATTAATGAATAAAATTCAGTACAGATGAATCAAGATAAATGCTCTGATTTCAAATCTTACTTTGCAGTTGCTATATTTATTTGGAAGACACTTACAAGGTATAATATTTGGAATTCAGGTACCAGGCATGTTCTATATACATTCCTTTTGTTGTTCGATTTCTGTCCATGTCGGATTCCTTCCCCCACAGTTAGAAATATCTTCGACGGTTCCACTGTAGAAATTCTTTGGTTCTGGCAAATCCAGTATTTCGTTTTGTTCCTACCACAATCAAACCACTGATCTATCTATTTATCTGTGATCATTTTTTTTTTTTTGAAAGATATTGAAGACACTTGGGGGAATATTTCGGAAAACTTCCCATCCGGATTTTGTTGGCAGGTCCAACATCTACTTGACGACAGGCGAGCTGTTTTGAGATCTGCTCTTGTTTCTTGCTTTTCAACCTCGGCAACGCTGTGTCACTGTTTTGGCGGTGATTGAAGCAAGGACTTGCTTGCTCTGCCGATATCAAAGCATTCTATAATAGTGGTCTTTCGATGAAAAAGGCGACATTGGTTTGCACAGCAGTCGGGTTTTGGATATGGAAACGTCGCTTCTCGAGGCTCTACCGACGAGCTCATTAATCCTCTACAATGAAGACTGTAGAATTTTCTTTACATTAAATCATACCTTTTATTAGCCACTTGCGCTGGAAAGATATGTCACGCACGTCGAAATGCTTTTGTTAGTAAATCTCCTTGTCGTGTAACACAAGCAGTAATCACAGAAGATAAAATGATGTTCGCAATCCTTCTATCAGCATTGTTTGCCGGTTTTAAGTCTAAATTTAATTCATTTAGAAGTAATAAGATTTTTTCCCTGATTTCCTTAAAAATATTCGATACTTTTTACTCGCACCAAGTAGAGGTTCTGGATTTTCGTAGGTACACCTGTGAAATGTTGTGCAGCGCTAGTGGTAAAGTGTCTGCATTCAGGTGTGTGCCTGTTAAAAGAATTAAATTATCTGTACTGTTGCGAAATGAAACAATTCATTGTACTTAACATGCTAAACTAAGCATTAATTCATTTTTTTTAAAGTTTTTTATCCCCTCCATTGAGTTATTTTCAAACGATGTCTTTCAAATATTTTATGTCTTTCAAAACAAACTGTAATAAATAACTAGAAAACTGTCTGATGACATTTTGTGATGAAAAATAAACTTCTTATGAAAATAATGGGTGTAATAAAAATTGTATAAAAAGAATCTAGTCAATACTACTGTCGAAACGTTTTGTATGTTGAGTTCCAATAAAATATCTTTTGGTAATTTTACTGTTTCTTTGTCTCTTATTGTACTGATACATAAATCGCAAAACTGTCCCCAAAGAAATTTTTTTTTTTCGTTAAAACATTGTTACTTAAGTTATATTATTATCCCTGGTACAGTCAAAATTTTGTAAACTTGATAGTTCAAAAATTTAACCTGTTACATCAAATGTTGGTGTGTAAGTCTGTGTCAAATTTTCATTTCCATCGGTAGAGAAAAAAGCCTCTAAAACTCGAATTCGATATTATAATTTCGAATACTCTGCATTCCGTGGATATATAGCCAAGCATCACGCAGTACGTTCATCAGAAATGATTCTTGTATTAGCATTAGAAATGTCAATTTCAGGACAAAGATTGATAGTTTGCAACTATTCTACCCCAGTGCAAATCTTTCTGTGGGCCAATACCTCTAGAGAAATAACATGCAAGAAAATTTTGTGAAGACCCCTCCGGCTGATTTTTAAATAATAATATTTATAAGCTGGCATATTATCCAGAATTTGTAGCGTTCATCGAGAGAAAATTGTTCAAAACGCTCAAAAGAACAGACAGATGCACCGAGGTCTATACTATTTCCTGAGTTGATTTTTGTGTAAAAACTTGCTCAGTAAGAAGTAAAAAAGAAAATTTTGTGAAGACCCCTCCGGCTGATTTTTAATTAATGCAATAAGAATATGTCTTATACATATATCCACTATCCATCAGAAATAATCATTACAAATATCCACATTCCATCACTAGGAATATTTACATACATTAACATTCCCGCAATAAGAATCTTTACATATATTCACATTCCCTCAGTAGAAATCTTTCCATATATGTACATTACTTCAGCAGGAATATTTACATGTATCAGCATACCATCATAGGTAGTCTTTACATATATCCAGTATACATTAGGAGGAAACTATACATATATCCACATTCTATCAGTGGTAGTCTTTACAAATATCCAAATTCCACCAGTAGGAATGTTTACATATATGTTCATTCCATCAGTAGGCATCTTTACATATATGTACATTTTTTCAGTAGGAATCTTTACATATATCAATATTCAATCAGTGAAAGTCTTTACATATATCCACTATCTATTAGATTTCATAACATATATTCGCATTCCATCAGTAAGGAATCTTAACATATATCCACATTCTATCAATGGTAGTCTTTACATATTTCCACTATCAATCAGGAGGAATCTTTACATATATCCACACTACACAAGTAGGAATTTTTGCATATAGGTACATTAAATCAAGAAGAGTCTTTCCATATATCAACATGCCATCAGTAGAAAACTTGACATATATCTACTATCCATCATTAGGAATCTTTACATATATCCATAATAAATCAGAAGTACTCATTACATATATCCACATTACATCAGTAGGAATCGTTACATATATCGAAATTCCATCACTTTTGGTTTTTACATACATCCACTATCAATCAGGAGGAATCTTTACATATATCCATCATTAGGAATCATTATATATATCCACATTTCATCAGTAAGAATATTTATATATATGAACATTCTAGAAGGAAGAAACTTTACATATATCAACATTAAATCAGGAAGAATCTTTCATATACGTTATCAGAAGTCTACATATAGCCCCATTCCATCAGGGAGAATCTTTACATATATCAATATTCCATCAGTAGGAAACTTTACATCCATCCACTATCCACCAGGAAGAATCTTCACATCTAACCACATTCCATCAGTAGGAATATTTACATATATTAACATTCCCTGAGGAAAAATCTGTACATATGTCATCATTCCACCAGTGGTAGTTTTTACATATATCCACTATTCATCAGGAGGAATCTTTGCATATATAAAACATCCATAATCAGGAATCTTTCCACTAAACATCAGTAGGGAATCTTTACATATATCACCATTCCATGGGTGGATGTCTTTATACATAAACACTATCAAACTGGAGGATTCATTACATGTATCCTCATACCATTAGTAGAAATGTTTACATATATGTACATTATTCAATAGGAATCTTTACATATATGTACATTATTCAATAGGAATCTTTACATATAAGTACATAAATTGAGTGGGAATCTTTACCTATATCAGTATTCCATCAGAGGTAGTCTTTACATTTATCCACTATAAATCAGGAGGAACGTTTACACATATCCTGAATACAGCAGGAGCAAACTTTACATATATCCACATTCTACTTAATAATTATCCACCACCGAAATATTTAAAATTAAAATAAAAACAAATAATTTAGAAATCGATTTGCCGCTTTCGAAACTCGAACTGAGAAATTGCAAAATTCGAATATTCGGTCCGTCACTCTGACGACCAAACCACACACAGCTTGAACTGCGCAGGTTTCTTCCCTTCATAACACGTCAATCCGAGCATCAAAGGCGCTCGGTTTGTTTGTTAATTTGGTTTTATGGCGCAAGAGCCAAATTTGGCCATAATGCGCCAATCAAACGGTAAGCGTATAAATGATATTTTTTTAAAAAGGCCCACTTTCTTATAAAATTATAAACAGAGAGGTGTTAAGATAAATTTGCAAAAAAAAAAAAAAAAAAAAAAGGACTTAAAAAAGGACTTCGACAACTTTAAATTTAAAACAATGATTCATGACAATGCAATTTACATGAACTTGATAAAGATATGTTCCACGTAATCAAAAAAACTGCTAAATGCAAGAGAAAAAGTCAATAGTTCTTAAGAATTTAAAAATGCTTGGGTGGTATTTTTCACCCACCAAGTCTCGTAATGTTGGAGAAGATGAATTAAAAATTGAACACGATATGAATTATAAACAGGACAATCAATTAAAATATGACAAATAGTGAAAGATACTTGGCAGCTGTTGCAAATAGGCGAGTTTTGGCCTAATATAAGATGCTTATGAGTGAAACGTGTATGTCCTATGCAGAGACGAGTCAATTTCACATCCGTCTCACGTATAGGTAGGACAGGCTACCAACCAATTGTAGGTTTTATAGAATGTAGCTTATTATGCGTATACCTATCCCATGACTCTTGCCAGGAAGATATTATATGGCGGGATAATGAAATTTTAATGTCACAAAATGGAAGTCCGATCCTTAAGATGGACATTGCAGATTTTGCAGCCGAGTCAGCTTTTTCATTACCTGATGACTCGGAACCCAACAAAAGATGATATTAAAACCACTGTTTTCCAATAAACGTAAAGTGAATAAAATGCGGGTAGTAATAGGATGTATCTGACTATTGTAATTATGTAGCGATTCTAAAGCACTCATGCTATCGGAATAAATAATAAAATTACGCTGTGACAGAGATAATATTTTCTGGAGTGCCCCAAAAATTGCCATCAACTCTGTGGTTTAAACAGAGCAGCAATTATGAAGTCGGTGACTCAGTGTATCAGATGGTAGTATGATACCAAAACCAACATGTCCAGCTAATTTAGAGCCATCTGTGAAAATTGGTACAAACAAAGAATACTGATTACGATGAATTAAAAAAAGTTGTTGAAATACTACGGGAGCATTTGATGACTTATCGAAACCAACAAATGGATTCAGGAATGAATATTGCGGGATATCCCATGGTGGAAAAATAAAATGGTTATGAACTTTGACTGTTACATTGTGAAAATCCGAGTCGCACAATATCATTTTGGCTCTCTCAGAGAATGGTAGAATGTAAGAAGAACGGGCGTCGTAAAGTCTGCGCAGACCAACTGGAAGTTTGTTGTTATGAATAGGATGATGAGGCACGGACTGTGTGCGAAAATAAAACAGATAATTTTTATGCCTTAAATCAAGAGGTAATTGATGACATGACGTACAAGCTCTCAATTGAAGAAGTGCGAAATGAACATATCCTCAGAGCAGTATGGTGAATGGTGTCTAATCGCCGCAACACTGTCGGACGTGCTGAGCCATACACCATGCATCCATAATCAATTCGAGAAAGAATGACGGCTTGGTAAACACGGAGTAGAGAGCTCCGATCAGCACCCCATGATGTTTTGGAGAGCACCTTCAATATATTTAATGTTTTCTCACAACTCTTCGCAAGTGTAAAATATGCTGAAGAAAAGTCAACTTGCGATCGAAGATCACTCCCAAGAATCTTATTTCATTCACTACAGGGATTGGTACATTTCCAATGTTAATAATTGGATCTAAATGAATATTTCTCTTTCGGCAGAAGTGCACACATCGGCTCTTCTCCGGGGAGATATTGTGCCCGTTGTTATTGCACCATGTTACCAATTTATTCACGGCATTTTGCAGTTGTCTCTCAATGAGATTCGTATTGCTTCCTTGACATGATATCTGCAAATCATCGACGTAAAGACAAGCATGTACAGATGATGATAAATTAGATAAAATCCGGCTGAGATGGATGGTAAAAAGGGTGACACTGAGGACACTTCCCTGAGGAACTCCCTCATCTTGAATAAAATGATTCGAATAAAAGTTCCCAACACGCACTCTGAAGGTCCGATGAGACAAAAAGTTTTGTAAAAATATGGGCAGGTTTCCTCTAAAACCAAAGTTAAAAAGAGTTGTGAGTATGCCAAAGCGCCAAGTACGGTCATATGCTTTTTCTGTATCGAAGAAAATAGAGACGAGGTGATTCCTTTGGACAAATGCGTTGCGTATCTGGTTTTCCAGCAATATGAGGTTATCAAATGTAGATCTACCTCTACGGAAACCACTCTGCAAGGGGGAGATCCATCCTTGTTTCTCCAATTCGTATACGAGGCGAGCATTGACAATTCGCTCAAAGGTCTTGCAGAGACAACTTGTTAATGCGATAGGTCGGTAGTTCAGAGGATTAGAAGTTTTTTTCCCAGGTTTTAAGATGGGGATCACAATAGCGTCTCGCCATTGTGAAGGATACTTCTGTTCCGTCCAGATTCTGTTGAAAAGCAGTAACAGATTGGAAAGGGAATTGGTATTCAAATGGCGGAGCATGCTGTAGGTAATTCCATCAGGCCCGGGACTAGTATCATGGGCATGAAATAATGATGATACCAGCTCAAACATCTGAAACTCACAATTATATTGGTAGGTAGTTCGATCATTAAAATATAAAGGCAACTGTTCAGCACGGTTCTTAAATCAGGGCTGTAAGAGTCAAATTCGGAGACTTGCGCAAAAGTTTGTCCAAGAATGTTGGCTATGTCTAATGGGGCAGAATACTTCGCATTCCCTCTGGATAAAACAGGAATGGAAAAGTTATGGTATATACCATTAGCAGTCTTTACTTTTCTCCACAGGACTTTGCTTGATGTAGAGGATGTGATAGAGGATATGAATATAACCCACGATTCTCTCTGACTACGACGACGTATGCGGTGAGCTAGTGCTTTGGCTTTTTTAAAGGCAACGGGGTTCTCCATGGTAGGGTACCTTCGAAAGATGTTCCATAGCTTTTTCTGATGTTTATGACTGTCGCGACAGGCTTCGTTCCACCATGGTCTGCGAAATTTTCTTAGACGTGATGGACTCTTTGGAATAGTGGAAGTTGCAGCATGGATTATGATGTCAATGACATTTTGTACAACTTCAATAATATCTGTGATATTGATCATAGGCTCAGTAATATCTTCTAGTTGCGAAAATTTCGTCCAGTCTGCCCGCTGGAATAGAAAACGCGGTGGACAATAGGTGTCACCGCCACTATAAGCATGAGAGACAATAATAGGAAAACGATCGCTATTATATAAATCGTTGCTAATACTAAAGTTTAGCCACGGCAGAAGTTCGAGAGAACATATGGCCAAATCAAGAGTATAGAAACTACGTGTGGGTTCGTGGAAGTACGTTTTCTCTTCGTTGTTAAGTAAACAGAGACAGTTATTGGCAATAAACTGTTCAATCTGTCTTCCACGAGAGTTTGTACTATCCGAGCCCCACAAAGTATTATGTCCATTGAAATCACCAAATAAAATGAAAAAAGAAGGAAATTGGTCCACTAAGTTGTCAAGCTGTCTTTGATCAATGTTATCACTAGGCGGAAGATAAATGCAGCAGACTGTGACCAGTGCCCGTGTATGAACTTGCACAGCCACAGCTTGTAGAGAAGTTTGTAAATTGAGAGGTGTGCTCGGATACAAATTAGAAGTGAAGATACGGACACCCCCAGAAGGATGAGATGCTGTGTTTGCATCTTTCCGAACACAACTATATCCACGTAATTTTATGGGAATATTGGGCGTCAAGAAAGTTTCTTGAACATCGAAACAAACAGGATGAAAAATGTTGAAAATGGTCTATATGTCTTGCAATTTGGACAGAAGGCCCCGACAATTCCAGGAAAGGAAGGTACCCGATTTTTTCTTAATGAAAGCGGCTTGGAAGAGAAACTTTTAGAACCATTTGTTTGAGTTGCCTCATATTCGCAATTCATCTCCAAATCACCCTCATCATCAGAAGGGTGCAGTTTAATATCTGGGCTATTTGGCATGCCGAATATAGACGTTAAGTCTTTATGGACATTACCTTGCGTCGCAAGCCCGGAAGCGACGGAATTTTTCACTGTTGACTGTTTCAGTTTTTTAGAAACGTCTTGTAATGAATGGCCCTGTTTTACGAGTTTCAGTGTCAGTGATTTTTGAGTTTTCTTCTTTGACTTCTTTTTTGAAGCTGTAGGAATTTCAGGTGTACTACTGGTGGAGTTTTCTGTGTCTGAACAATAAACTTTTTTTAGCTGTTTGTATTTCGTGGTATTCTTAACACAGTTTGTGCAAGAACAGTTTGCACAAAATGGTTTTTGCAAAGCGGAAGCTTATGATAAGCCAGGAGTAGGATTTAGAGCTACAATCCTACGCCTAGCTTCAGGATAAGATAAATTTTCTTTAATTTTCAGAGTTATAATCTGTTTTTCAAGTTGCCAGCGGGAGCATGATCGAGAGAAGGACGTGTGATCGCCACCACAGTTCGCGCACTTCTCAGCTGCGGCACACTGCTGGTTATCGTGGCCTTTTTCTGCGCATCGGGCACAAGCGAGTGTCCCACAGCAGTTTGCCTTTGAATGGCCAAAACGCTGACACTTAAAACACCTGAGTGGATTTGGGATATACGGTCTTACTGGCAATTTGATGTAACCTGCATATATAAACAAGGGAAGGCAATTACCGGCTCCGGTCATTCCCAGCCTCTGCATACACCTTAGTGCTAGCCGGAACCTATAAGTTGGGAGTTACCACCGGGGACAGTGACCACCCTTAACTCCAAGCCCAAGGAGTAACCCCTTCGCTTCATCCCTAGCAGACTAGCCACTCAGGTGACTAGGTAAGAGCCATTGATACATCGGAGACCACAGTGCACCGACCGTCTAATGGGTCGCCACGCATGGCCAACAAGTGGGGGTAGTTGCTGTCCATGAGAAGCAGGAAGCAAACAGAGCGGCGACAGCTTCTCGTGGAGAACTACCTCGCCTACCCTCGAAGGATGGAAGGATCAAGAAAAGCAGCAGGAAGAGAGAAGATTAAATTGAAAGGCAGTAAAGATTCCTGGGTACCTCGGGATTGGGACACCCGTACCCACCTAAAGAAAATGAGCCCCTGAGGGCAAAAGGCACTCGGAATCGTTTGTAAAAACCCAATGCTAAGAATATCAAGGACTTCTGCGCATGTGCCCGAACTTGGCACGGATGGTTTGAAATAAAACTACAAGTTTTTGTTCAAAATATTTTACACTATTTTTTAATAGCGGTAAAGAGTTCAGAGTAACTAAAGAGTAAGTAACCGAAATATTTAAAATTAAAATAAAAAACAAAAAAAATTAGAAATCGATTCGCCGCTTTCAAAACTCGAACTGAGAAATTGCAAAAATCGAACATTCCCGCCGTCACTCTGACGACCAAGCCACACTTAGATTAAACAGCACAGGGTTCTTTCCTTCATAACACGTCAATCCAAGCATCAGAGGCGCTCGGAATCGTTTGTAAAAAAACAATGCTAAAAATATAAGGGACTTCTGAGCATGTGCCGGAACTTGGAACGGATGGTTTGAAATAATACTACAAGTTTTTGTTCAAAACATTTTACATTATTTTTTATTGCATTAAATAGTTCAGAGAAACTAAAGAGTTAATGTCCGAAATTTTAAAATTAAAATAAAAAAAAAAACAAAATTGGAAATCGATTTGCCGCTTTCGAAACTCGAACTGAGAAATAGCAAAATTAAAATATTCGCTCCGTCACTCTGACGAACAAGCCACTCTTAGCTTGCACTGCGCAGGTTTCTTCCCTTCATAACACGTCAAGCCGAGCATCAAAGGCGCTCGGAATCGTTTGTAAAAACCCGATATGAGGAATATCAAGGACTTCTGAGCATGTGCCCGAACATGGCACGGATGGTTTGAAATAAAACTACAAGTTTTTGTTGAAAATATTTTACATTATTTTAATGGCATTAAATAGTTCAGAGAAACTAAAGAGTAAGTGTCCGAAATTTTAAAAATAAAATGAAAACCAAAAAAAAATTTGAAAATTGATTTGAAGCTTTCGAAACTCGAACTGAGAAATAGCAAAATTAGAATATTCGCTCCGTCAATCTGACGAACAAGCCATATTTAGCTTGAACTGAGCAGGTTTCTTCCCTTCGTAACACGTCAAGCCGAGCATCAAAGGCGCTCGGAATCGTTTGTAAAAACCCGATATGAGGAATATCAAGGACTTCTAAGCATGTGCTCGAAATTGGCACGGATGGTTTGAAATAAAACTACAAGTTTTTTGTTCAAAATATTTTACATTATTTTTAATGGCATTAAATAGTTCAGAGAAACTAAAGAGTAAGTGTCCGAAATT
>JAPMOQ010065766.1:0-11731 GCA_026543055.1 Argiope trifasciata
TTTTATATAGGATATTATAAATATCGAGCCATGCACAAGACTTTTACTGGTGTTAAATGTAACTAACATTACTGGCAAATCAACTGGTTGCTGAAAATAATAAGTACTAAAATATAATTTTAAAAAATTATATTTTAATACTTACCTGTTTTGAATTATATTTTGTATAAAGAGGTCCAGTAACTCAGCATTGAATGTCAATTAATTATTGAAATATTTTACCTATTCCTAAGAAAATAAAAGAAAGTGGTGTACTTTTCAAAGAAAATATTCATTTTTAACCAGATGTTAATTCATTGTCTGATTGTTTATTTATTCATTTACTGTTTTTCATTTTTTTAGTAACACTCATCCATCAATGTAATCAAAAGTGTGATCCAATCTCTTTGTAAACAGAAAATATAATTACGACATTTTTTAAAATAGGAATTCAACATGAAAAATGTGCAGAAAAACTACAATAAATAATATAAAAAGTTAGAATGAATGATGAGAAAATAATGGGTTAAAAATTTGTGCATACAAAAAATACATGCATCTTACTGAAGTTCAAATTTCTCCCATTGATAAATATAGAGGATATTGTATTATTTTTACATTTGACATATAAAGTTAAAATTATTGGTTTTTCCCCTCATGACTTTAAATAGTAATAGCTATTTGAATATTATTACTATTATATTCCGGATATTTATTATTACTATTATATTTCAGATATTTATTATTGCTATTTATATTTCGGATATTTATAACTGCATGGTTTTAAATTTTCTTCCATGAGATGTAATTCAATCACAAAATAGAACAAAAAGGTTAACAAAATGAAAATTTTGGCAAAACACTTACTTATCATCACTGATAAGAGCTGCAACAATAGGTGCTTTCCAATAAGTGCACCATTCTCCATGTAAAGATTCCAAAGACTTATTATTTTTCCTGCAAATAAATAGTAAATTTAAAAAAAAACAATAAAATTAACACATTTTTTTCAGAAAAGGTATTATAAAAATTCGTATATATATTTGCATTAAAAGTATTATAAAAATAGTTTACAAATAAAATCTACATAAATTTACATTCAAAAGCACTACAGCTTTAAGACATATTAAAAGGTGATCTTTATTTAATGGTGACAGTAAATATTGCTGCTCCTTTATTTTTAATAAGATAGTTTTCTTCTATTAAATTTTAGTGTATGAACATTTAAAATATCTAATATTTTCCAAAACTTGTAATGTAGATTCTGTTAAAAGTAATCACTAATATCAAGTCACTGTTGTTATTGAAAATTTTATCACAAAAGAGAATTTACAAATGGGGCAATAATCATCTAATTTGATTTATTTTATTATTTTCAATCATAAAGAAGTTACGGAAAATTAAAATTTAAACTGCTACTATTCCTATTTCTCGGGTGCTATGATTTATTTGCAAACTCATCTGAGAATTTACACCGTTTATAATATATTTCAGACTGGTTAAAATGCAATCAAAATATGACAACATGGACAAAGCATATATATATATATATAAACTTTTGAATAGTGAATGGTTATGAGTTCTAGAAACAATAGTTAGTGTAAATAAGCAGAAGAATTTTCAAACTATTGTAACAGGTATTGTAGTCTTTCTATAAGGAATCAACATAAAATAGCTTGATGTATTGCATTAAAATATTCATTTAAGTCTGAATGATTCAATGGTTTTCAATTTAATACTAAGATTTATAATATCACTACAAGAAATTTTTTAACATTTTTTAAAAATTTATAAAAACATATTATTTTTCATTAGAATAATAAAAACATTTATTTGTAATTAAAACATGGAAAAATATAAATTTAGAAACCTACTTCATAGATTCAACAATAGATTTATACACTTCACTAATAGCAGATGCAGCATAATTTGCCTTTAGATTTAATATAATTTCTTTTGGAACATCAGGATACTTCCTTAAAAACTAGAAGGAACAAAAAGTACAATTTGATTATATCAGCATTTAGAAAGTTATGCTTCTTTTTTTTTAAAAAAAGTAAATTCACAGATTGTCTTTAAATAAGGTTTCAATATCAATATTAATTCAGCAAAAAATTGATTAATAAAATTTTCTTCTTTTCTCAAATCTATACACATAATCAAATATACAACAGAAAATAATTTTTTAAACCTTTAAATATGCAATGTAAAGATTCATTAAAATACTTTTTTAAATATAAATTTGAAGACAAATTTATTTTTAGATAAAATGCTTAAAATAGATTGTAAAAAGAAAAGCATCAATATAAATAAACAAGGTATTTATTTCATGAGAAATTCCATACTCGACTTTTCAAATCAATCTATATGGATAATAAATACTTTTTAAAAAAAAAATCTTTTACAATTTTTTTTTAATGAAAAATATGTTAAAATTTTTTTAAAGAATTTCTGCATAAAAGAAAAGGTTTTTAAGAGAATGAGTTCAGCATTTGTATATTAAGTTCATTGAACATTGAAAAACAGGTTATTCAGTGTAATGAAAATAATTAATATACTGTTTATAGACATGAGAAGAAAAAAAAAGTATGCCAGGAATTTACAAATGAAAAAAAAAAAAAAAAAAAAAAAAAGACTTGCATAAACAAACAAAAAAAGACACTTTTCTTCAAAAATGTATTCAAATTTCAAATTCTATGCATAAAATAATTTTTTAAAAAATATATTTCATTCTGTAATATGTAAATATGAATAGAAATTATTAATAAGCAGATACATTAGTGAAAATATTTTTCAATCGATTTGTTATAAAGTAAATTAACAGATGTCCATGACAATAATTTTAACTCTTATAACTCTATCCGAAGCAAACAAGTTCTTTCCCACATATTAGTTATTATTTGATCTGCTGTTTTATTTACAATCTTATTTTATGCACCATTAAAATTTTTTTGTTTGAAAGATGAATGAATGGAACTCTAATATGACAATTTCAAACTGCAGATGATTGTAATTGGAGAAAATCCTAACAGCACGACGGCTTGACTACTGCCAAGTATTCTTTGTTGAATGCAACAAATCAGAATTTCAAAAGCGAGAGCTTATTTTTTGCTAAAAAGTACATTATTATTTTTTTAATTTACAAAATGTGAATTATTATTTTTCAAGCCAAAAGCCCTGAATTTCAAGCCAAAATTTATGGAGTTTCTTGATGACTGTCTTTTATTTTCATAAAGGTAAAAAAATGATGCTATATATTTTATATTTTCTGTTGCTGATAATGAAATAATTTAACCTTCACTGTCAAAAATATCATATACTATTTATAGCAACATGGCACAAAATTAACTTTAAACAAAGAAAACTATTTAAATAGAAACTGGTGAAAGAGATAAGTTAACAAGCAATTCAAATTTATGGTAATATACAACCACTATACAATTCAATGATAATATAATGAAACCATCAAATTATATTATTTATTATTATAATTAATAATACAATAATTTTATATTAAATTCATTAAATAAATAGAGAATTTTATTAAAGTTCCAGGAATAGTTAACAGCACTCAAATGTTGTAAAGCAATATGGGCTAAATTAACTTTTGACAAAGAAAACTGTTTAAAAAGCTGCTTGTGCAAGAGATAATAATTTAACAAGCAATTCAAATTTATTGTAATATATAAAATGTAATAATAATATAATCAGTTTATTAAACTACATTATTAATAGTTAAACTTAATAATACAATGGTTTTATATTAAATTTATTAAATAAAAAGACATTTTAAAATTCCAGGAATAATAGTGAACAGTAATCAAATGCTGCTTAGAATAATTTCTGAACAGAAAGGCAAGGGATTATTTTTAATCATCAAATGGAATGACAATTTTTACATTTTCTTATATTCATGTCATAATTAATAAAGAATGAGTTATCTTCCTCCTGATTAGGCTTTGTGGGAGAAATTATTTTTTTACTTTGACAATATACCAGAGCAAAGTGTGGAGTCATAATCAACCATGGCTTAATCCTCTTCTGCAAAATATGTTCTGCCATTAGAGTGGAAGTAATTCAATTTCCATCTCATTAACATTTCCTCTCTATTGTAAGAGATGATAAACTACTTACTAAAGAGTTGTTTCCATTAATTGCACCCCCCCCCCCCAGAGAAGAAACAACAAACTGCTTACTTATCCGAATTTTTCATCCATATACTAGAGGCATTCCCCTACACTGAAAGAAATGTTAAAACTACTTACATATCAGATCTGTTCATCTATATACTAGTGGCATCCCCACTGGAAGAAATTGTAAACTACTTACTTATTAGATCTTTTCATTCATCTACTAGTGCCCCTCAACCCTTCAACAAAAACGATAAACTGCTTACTTTATCTTTCCATCCATATACTAGCAGTATCCCCCCTAGACGTTATTCAAAACTTACTCATTAGATCTTTTTATACATGTACTAGTGACAATCCTGCCCTCTGGGAAAAATGATAAACTGCTTACTTTTCAGATCTTTTCAACCATGCACTAGAGGCATCTCCCCAATCCCAGAAAAAATTACACATAGAGCGATTCAAACATAGTATTAATTTTTTTTTAAACAAAAACCTTGTAAACTTTTAAAAGTTATATTTTAGAAATCAAAATCAGAATAAAATTCATAACACAATCAGTTAAGTGAATTACTTGCATAAAGTTATTTGAAACAACCAAAACATTTATGTAATCAATACATATCAAAAGTATGTCAAATTATTAAAAGAGAAATAAACAGATATTGAATTATGTAGCAAAATGTATAATAATATCATCTGTTATACAAAGAAATAAAATGAAATTTGTTTTACACGTAAAAAAATGAATGCAAAAAAATATGACCATACCTTTGCATAATCAACAAACTGTAACAGTATAGATAGAACCAAATATTTTCCTTTGATTTTCCAACTGAGTTTACATGTTTGATTTAGCAAATAGCATGCTAAATCAAAATCACAGTCTTTTAAATCACATTCGGTTTTAGATAAAACTATAAGGAGTTTATAAGCCTCTTTCACAAAAGCACTGATTCCTTTAATGGGACTTTCCCAGTTTGATTCTAGAAGATATAAAGATTTTTTCACAATCTGAGTGTCGGATGAGAAATATACATCTGATTTATGATCATCATCACTGAATAACTTATGGAAAAATTTTTGACACGTTTTCAACCAGTTGACAAGTGTGCTGAATGCATGATACTGATAACTACATGGTGTTAGACAAGATAGGTAGATGGAATTAAATATTGCAATCAAAAAGGGTTTATGATTGAAAAATCTTGATCTAAAAGGGAAGAGATTCGTCCTTTGGCATGATAATATTCCATGTAAAACGGCAATTTGATGAAATGAAGGAATTTTTCCTTTGTCGAGGTGAACTTCCTCTTGGACGAATTTTTGCATCATACTAACTAAATCATTTTTTTCTTCAGAGGAATCAGATGGAATTTCTTTGATTTGTTCAGCAAAAAATGAAATGTTTACTGCATTCATTTGAGTTTCATTTTCAGTAAAACTATCCTGAACCGCACCTAAAAAACAAATAATAGTATTTAGAAAATGAAATTTGAAATGAATTAATAATAAATTTATCATAACAATGCAATTTCAATTTTGTTTAAAGATTTATAGCTACAGTTTTAAATTTTTTTATTATGAAATAATCACTGAACTTCGCTAAAATTTTTTCTATCACAATATATGTCTGGTTAGTATATCATCCAGGCTAATTCATCCAGCTGTATTCACATTTTCTTTTCATCAAACCAGTTTGCATATTTTTCTTTAGAAACATATTAAACATATATTTATCATGGATAATTTTAAAAAAATTCTTCACTATCTTTGAATAATACTGACATTTAAACTTTCTCAGGTATCAACATAGAACATACAGCATCACACAGTATGTGTTTTGTATTGTTCCCTTCAGATAATCTTCTACGTACTTCAACAAACAACCATGCATATTTTTGAAAAAGAAGGAATGGAAAGAAAAAAAAATCATTAAAGTGTTATCTTAATATGTGTTGGCACTGTTATATCTATTTCACCCTGGATTCCTTCATAAGTTTTTATTCTCCTTTTGTTAGTTTCATTTCACAATATATTCTGTAGACAAACTGTTATGATCCTACTTTTGATTCGCCGTTACAATGTATGGGGAAATGAAATAAACAATCTTCTTTACACTTTTTGAGAAAATTAAAAAATGTTAAGAACATTTTTTCTAAATGAAGTATTTTAAAAGTGCGTGAAAATGATTTTCAAATATAAGCACCTTTTATCATGCTATATAGCTTGTACTTTAAATAAAGCCTCTCTCCAGAAACAGATTATAGATAATAAAGTTATCAGAACAATGCGTTTAATATGGCAATTATATATATATATATATATGAAACTTACCTTGTGTCTTTTTTCCAACTGAGTGATATAAAAAAATTAAAAATTTTGAAGCAAAATCAGGTGAAAAGAGTTCCCCAATTAAAACAGCAATGCAGGTGCTGCTTAAAAGAATTGAATCAGCAGGAAAATCCTTTGAAAAAAAAAAAAGGAATTAGCAAAAATAGTGAAAATATAAACCATGATTTCAAAAATTAATGTTTTTATTAAGTAGTATTTATAATAAGCTGAAATTAATTAATTAAACATATATCAATTTTCTACAGTCTTCTGTAGAAGACTGTAGAACTTCTTAAGCCTTTTCACTAGCAATCTCATCTTGAAAATAAATTTATTCAGCTAATTTGAGAATTAAAAAAAAGCAATAATAATAATAAAATCTGCATATAGACTTATTATTTTCATTGAAAACATAGGGATTTCACATAAAAATAAATATAGTTCTTAATTCTATATTTCTAAAACATAGCAATAAATATATTAAAAATATCTGTAAAATAATCCTTTTTTTTCTCTTTTTTGTATAATTTAAAGCACTGAAAAGAAAACCATTTATCATCAATATACAATTAGTAACAATCAACAAGAAATGCAACTGTACTTGAAATTTTTATGACAGGAAAATTCCTGCTTATATTCGGCATAAAATACATGTTGTTGCTGGCATTTTTATTTATATTGCTTGTTAATGCTTAGCTTCAATCAATTCCAACCCTTTTGAATACATATCAAACTACACCAGATCTAATTAGACTGAACTAGATTCCAACCTTTTTGAATACGTATCGAACTACACCGTATCTAATTAGATTGAACTAGATAGGAATGCAATCAGTTGCATTTCAAATTTTTCCATTTCCAACCAATCAAACTGGAACAAGTTCAGTTTATCAAATGAAGTCATATCAGGGTCATTCAATAATTCTTTAAACTGTAAAAATCTCAAAGAAAATTTCTTGATTGAAGAATCAATAAAAGAAATAAACTCCTCAATAACTTTTATTTCATCTGGTTTCTCATGTACATCAACATCTTCGATATCTTTTTCAAGCTCGGGAAGTACTTATAATTTCTTGTAATATCGTTTTTGAAAACATGCAATTTAGCATCAAAAGTGCAAATGAGATCCTTCATGACAATAAATATTTTATTTGTGAATTGAAGCTTTACATTTAATTCATTAAACTGTTGGCAAATGTCTGTAAAAAAAACATCAATTTTGAAAGTCACATAACATCCAACAACAGTCTGATTTCTTCCAAGCAGTCAACAAGTCTTTGAAGTATATTCCTGTGAACCAATGAACATTTTTATACATTAGGAAACCAATTTATGTCTAATTGACTTCATTCAACAAAGTTTCAAACTTTCGCTTATATAAAACCTGTGGCAATATGTGGTTGACTATAAATGATGTTCTTCAAAGTTCCTTCGACGGTCTTACAAAAATATTCCAGGAAAGTGCAAACTCATCATTGTACTCATTCTCTAAATCAGCTCACTTTCACTGTTGTTGGTGGAATGCAAAATGTAATTACCTGAAGGACATTAAGGAAGGCAAAATCTTACCTATCCATTTCCAACTGGTCTGCATATAAAGAAATGGCAGCAGTTCTCAGAAAGTACATCAAGAGTAAAAAATGCAGCTTTGGGGAGAAAACCTGTCAGGAGGTAGCTGCTTCTCACCAGGCATTCCGCATTGTAAAAGTCTTACTCAATAAAGACGAGCCTCCTCGTATATCTAACCTTGTTCTCACGTTGGGAGTTACTCTGACTGCGCCAATTGCTGAAGCAAATGCAATTGCCGCTATCTAAATTAAGAAAACCCCGGATGTTTGAATTCCTTTAGATTTTTATACAGAGAAATCTAAAAAATTATGAAGAAAAGAATTTGAACCGCCCGTTTTCCATTGGGGAATTTCAAAATGAATTAAAAGGAACAAAAACAAAAACAAAAAAAAAAAAAAAACAAATCCCCTGGCATAGACCATAGCCCTTCAAAACTTAAATGTGATAAAAAGTTTGGCCATTCCCAGATGGGGTAAGAACGCATCCAATATGATCAAAATTTGTAATGCCAGCATTATTCAAACCATTGAATTAGGTGCTCATACAGTAGGTATGACTAATAAAGCTGGTTTTACGGCTCTGTGAATGATACAAAATAACATCCTTAGATTTCACTTGGTGCCCTGCATTGGGCCTCTCCCAATTCTATATAAATTATCAAACGAATAAAAATCAACATGAAATTAAGGTTTGGAAAAAAAAAATGTAATATTCTTTATGAATTAGTATTCAGCCCACGATTTCACTGAAGTATTAAGATCAATATCCGAGGTCAAATCTGTCCTTTCTTATCGAATTTTCCAAAGACTCCCCTGCAGAAGCACGTTGGAAGAATATTATCGTCTTGAAAACCCGTCTATGAACCAAATAATCCCAATAATGGTTCCGATAAGGTGGGATGATTACAAGCATTTTGTTATCAGTACCCATGGGTTGAGTTTCAAAAAAAAAGAAACCTGGACCAGAATACTATCAAACAACTGTATGCTAAGTTCAAATCACAATTTGGCACCAGATGCATCCACAATTGAGAATTCCACTGTGGTGGTTGTTGTCAACTATTCCTTGAACGTTGTCATAAAGGGAACAATACACAACATTAACTCTGTGTTTTCAAGGGAGGCTATAGCTCTGGCTGTAATGAGCTTTGTCAAAGAACATAAACATTACATTTTATTGATGGACAATCTATCGAATTTGATGGCCTTGAATTGCCTTAACTTCCACTCTCCAAGAAGCTATCTTTTTGTGGCCTTTGTCATTGGAGCTGATTTACACTCCCGCCCACATGGGCATTGCAGAAAATGAGTGCGCTGTTTATTCAGCCAAACAAGTCTTAACTTCTCCATATATCTGCAATAGGATCTTGCCAGAAGATTCCAGTTTGGTATGTGCTAAAATTGTTCGGCATCAACAAAACTTAGAATGGAAAAAATCAAAATATTATGAGAAATAAAAGTAGATAGACCTTGCAATTTGAAAAAACTCAATTTATCAAGACATAGGTCAATTGAATTGTGTTTATCCCCCCTTTTCATTTGCATTTTTCAGAGTTTTGGGGACCACACATGTTGATAGCTGAGATATATGGTAAATTAATTCCCTACAAGGGTGTTCTGCATTCTTGTGACGATAGTTATCCGCAAGAGTTATTTCAGAGCTGAGAGAGAGACATCAGCAGAGAAATGTAAGACTGGAGCTTGAAAAAATATGATATTCTGAAAGGGCTGAAACTGAAATTCTTGCATAGAAGAATTCATATACAAATGCCTAATATGTGGTAGTAGTAGTAGATGTTTCCCACCACTACGGGTAGGTGGGAAAGATCATTTGAACAACATCAATGGACCATATTTATGTAATATAAATTCTTTCTTCAACAATGAATTCTCACTCGTAGAAATCATCATTATCATCTTTGTTAATAAAGAAAGGAAATGATTAAGCTAATCCAAGTAGACTAATGCATTAAAATCAATTACACCTACATATATGTTTTGTAAGACAGGCCTTAATTTGATTTATAACCGAGAAGTCTATAAAGAAATGATGCATAAATAAAATACAGGAAAAAAAATATGGAATACTTACTGGATTAGATATGATTGATGTTAAAAGATCACAAAGTGAAAGAAAAGTGGTTTGAGCAGAGGGAGGTAAAGTACTGACATTTTCATATTTTGTACCACACTGTTGTATTATCTGATATAATTCCTGCAATAAAAGAATAAATATATATACACACAATTTTTTCCTGTCCATTAATATAAAGTCGTCACTATGGTCTGTCATATTTTAAAGTTACTTTAAAAACTAGTCTTGTGATGGCATAGAATGGTTTTATAGCTTTAAAAATAAAATTCTAATATAATGTTGATTATAATAACATTAACACAAATGCATTCTTATAGTGATAAAGCAAAACAGTGATAGAGCATATGAAATATAAACTAACGACTAAAGAGAATAACTGCATAGGCACAATATATACGGGGGAGATTAATAGGGAGTAATCAGATATTAATACTTTACCTTGGTTAGTTTAGTTGTTTTTGGCTAGTTTAAAGAATATATAATACAAACAGAACTATTCATTTTTCAGTATAGTGTATAAATTTGATTAAGGTAAGATAAGACAAAGAGAATAAGGAAGTAAAGAAATTTCACTTGTTGGATATTCTGAATTTAGATCAGCACCATACCAGCACTATATATGATGTTTGAAACAACTGAACATAAAAATGTTTCTACTGTAATATAATAAAGATAATTATTAAAAATGAAGTTAATTCCTCTTCATATAAATATCTCTACAAAAAACTAATTTGTCGAAAAAATTACAAATATACTGGTATAGGAAATATTTTAAATTATAACTTTTACACTTATATATATTCAATTTTTACAATTACAACTTCATTTACAATATTCATAGTTACTATGTAAGGCTTTTAGAATTGGAATTTATGAGTTTACACAACTGATGACATTTGAAAACCAAGAAAAAGAAAGAGAGAAAGATACATTTTTCCCCATTAAATTTTTATTGGTGGTGATTATGATGAGGTAAAGATCTTTTGAATAAGATTGGATTCACAATTCGAATTAAGTATAATGTGATTATTAAAACAAATATTATACAGTAAGAATAAATATGATACTTTATTTAAAAAAATCTCACTAAGTAAAAATATAAAGATAAAAAAGCTAATTTATCTTATATTTATGAAATTTAATAAAATTTTCATTGTGACTTTAAAATACTACACTAGAAGTTTGCATAAATATCCTTTTTAGAATATTAAACAGATAATACATACTTTTAAAATTTTGTGAGCAGCAGTAGGTGTTTTTTCAGCTGACAGCTTTTTGGTAATGTGAAACAGCTGATCAAAAACATCGTTTGCTTGAGAATTCATATTGTTTAAATAAGTGCCTAAGGAAAGAAAGAAAAAAAAATCAAAAATTCAGAAATTAAAATATCAATGGGACTAGTCAGAAATTTAAGTGAATATCAATCAGTTAACCACAACAACAAATAATAATTTTTTTGAGCTTATGACACAGATAAAATGATAAACTAAAAATTATAAGTCATGATGAATTAATTTCCTATATTCTAATAAAATTAATGTTTTATAACAGAAGGAGAGAGGGGACAACAGTATTCAATATTTACTCTGCAGTAAGGTAAGAATTTATCACAGTTATAACAACCT
>JAPMOQ010065772.1:4245-80809 GCA_026543055.1 Argiope trifasciata
TTAAATGTGGTTCCACATGTCCTGCAATAATAAAAGTGACAATGCAAACTGTTGAAGAGGTCACTAAAATAGATGTTCAGTACCAGTCAATTCACATTGGACATCAATTGGAAACAGGAAAGCTGCCTTTACCGAAAGAAGATAGAATAAATCTTGCAGCACGTCTAGCTCTTGGTGTTCCTTTGACCAAAATTTTGAATGATACAAGGCAGAAATTTGACCCCAAAAAAAAATTAAGCCTTACAACTAGGAAAGATCTACATAATATTTGCAGAGACTTTCGAATTGGTGATCATCTTCTTCATCCTGATGATGCAACATCTGTAGATATGTTCGTTAAAAAAATGAGAATGGATAATGATAATCCTGTACTAGTTTACAAAGCAGTAGGAGACATTTTAGCAGACTTCCCTATGGTGAAAGAAAAAGATTTCCTCTTGGGAATGATGAATGATGCTCAACAAAAACTTTTGGAGCTATATGGTAGCAGCTGCGTCATGATGGATTCAACACACGGAACTAATCAATATGGGTTTGAACTATTGACAATAATGGTTCATGATGAAAATCATGAAGGATTGCCAGCAGCAACTCTGTTTGCTTCAAGAATGTCTTGTGACATTCTTCTGCCTTTCTTCGCAGCCATAAAAGAGCGATTGCCAAATCTAAGAACAAATGTCATAATGACAGATGATACAACTTCATTTACAAACGCATGGAAAGAGGTATTCCATGATAGCCCCAGACATTTACTATGCAGTTGGCACATTAATAAAAACTGGACTGCAAATATCAATTCCAAAGTAAAAAACTTTGAAAATAGAACAGTTATCAAAAATATTTTAAAGAATTTGATGACAGAAATAGATATCCCAACTTTTGAAAAACTTTTAAATAATTTTGTTACATCTTTTAAAGATAAAGAAATCAAATTTGTCGAATATTTTATTTGTAATTATAAAAATAGATGTAAGGAATGGGCATACTGCCATAGAATTGGATTGCAAATCAATACGAACATGAAATTAGAAAGATGGCATCGTCAGCTTAAGTACGAGGAAGGCGATGGAAAAATTATGAAAAGATTGGACAAGGCTATATCCCTTGTGATTAATGCAGTAGCTAAAAAGCTCCTTTCTAGAGTAATTTCCATGGAAAGAGGGAAATTAACATCTAAAGTCACCCTAATCAGAAAACGCCACAGAAGCAGTAACGAAATGGGTGATGAATATGCATTTTACAAGATGGAAAAAAAAACTGTTATCACAAAGCAGAATGGCGGATCACTTATGTCATATGATATAGAAAAATTAAAAGATGAGTGTGAATGCCCCATTAGATGTGATGAATGCCACATTTGCATACACATGATGGCATGTACATGCATCGACTACAGCATTCGATTTATAATATGTAAACACATTCATTATATATGCCAAAAATCCAAAGATGTTATTATTCAAGAATCTGAAGTAATACAAAACCAAGAAAATTTAGACACTGAGGATAATTTAGTAATTATTGAAAATGATCCAAAAATAACAGAAATTGAAAAATCTGCAATCATATCCCATTTACAAAATGAAAGCAGTAAAGATTTCAATAGCAGAAAAAATAACATAGTGAGTCAGCTACAAGAAGTACTTGTAAAAGCACAAAACTGGGATTCATCATACCCTCTTCCAGATGTGGAAGAAAAGATAAAAGTACTTAATGCCTGCTTCGATATGTCTGTTGCCTCAAATAGTGCTGCATATTTACAAAATGCATTACCAGAAAGCTGCAAATCGCCAGCAAATACAAATATCTCAAAACAAAGGAAATTCACAAAAAAGAAGAAAAGTGAAAAGCTGAGTTAATTTTTCTTACCGAAAGCTGTTTTATTTCTTACAGAACTTCATCTGAAAAATCTATTAAGAGTATCATTCATATTTAATAAAATAAATTTGTTTCAATAGTATATTTTTGAATGATTGATTTTTAATAATTTATATTTCAATGATAATGTAAATATATGAATTAAGGCATAAACTTAAAAATAAGGTATCAATAATGATTCAGTGAATATCTATAATTTTTAATTATATTTTTCTAAAAACTCTTTAATGTTGTTAAAAAAAATTAGCGAATTGTTTAAAGACGTTTACATTAGTGTACTAGCAATCATATAAACTATTTTAAGAATAAATTAGTTTCAATTACCAAAACAATTTTATTCAGTGAGAGAATTTTTCTTTCCAAAGTAATGAAAATTTATTTTAATTTAGGTTTCAGTTAAATATAGTAATGACAAAAAAAAACAAAAAAAACATGCACAATATAAAAAATGAGTTTTAAAAAAAATATTTTTATGGATTAGATAATGCAAACAAAGATATTTACATAGACATTACAGACAGCTCTGTGCATGATGAGTTGCAATTCTATTATTTGATTAAATGTTACAAACTATATTTTGGTTTATGTATTATAATTATGCTAAATAAGCCAGTTAATCAGTAGAACTTCAGCTCTACAGAATTAAGTAAACTAGACAATAGCTTAAGGATAGTTTATAGATATGTTACAGAAATTTTTAATTTAATAAATTTAAATAATCTTTAATAAAAAATCTACAGCAATCAACTTTTTATTAAATATAGCATATGAAATACTTTTTTAACTTAATTTAAAAACAGATCTTAATTTTTCAAGGCAAAATTATTATTTTTTTTTCTCGGATGCAATTCAGTTTCTACATTGGTATATTGTACTCAATCAATAAAAAATATAACACTGCAGTTTTATCAGAAACAAAGAATTTTGTAAAAGCATAAAATATATTTCATCATTTGAAAAACTTAATTTAAGCTATTAAGCCTTATACTTTAAGAGACAGAAAAAAAAATTAAAAGAATATAATGAAAATATATGTATAAAAAATATGTTCTCAGTATTTTTGTTATGTTATTAATATGTTCTATTTTTATAAGTATTTATACAAATAATGTTCTTTTTTTATAAATATTACAATTCTGTAAATTTATAATATTTACTTTATCGTTTTTTAAAATATAAATGTTAAAAGTTGGATGGACACTCTAGAAATAAAGTTATAGCAAGTTTGAAAAGTCAAGGTACAAAGTAAATTGAATGGAAGTAATTTGATTTAAATGTTTTAAATATTTACTTACAAGCTCATTTTTGTGAGTCAGTTAAGAAAATAATATAATGGTTTTCATTAGGTTTGCTATGAAATCATTAAAGGAACCAAAATACTAAAATGTCTAAGCATAGACAATTACAATATTATCAGTAAACATAGGAACCATTGTGCATGCTCAGTTACAGCTATAGGAAAAATATTTATTCACATAATATATAAGAATGTTACAATGGCAAAGAATATTTTCAGATTGGTATACTCACAATCTACACTTAGCTGAATGCCTGTTAAAAATTTCTTTGGTAAATGATTAATGATTAAAAAAACGCAATTGGCTACTTATTTACAGAATTATATATGTAATTCTCATAAGTCATAAGAATGAAAAAAATTCATAAATGAATATTTGACCGAGTTAGTCCAACAAACATTGACACTGCATAATATAAGACACCTTGGATGAAGAATATTTTACTACACGACTTTCAGAAATCAAATAATAAAAATAGCAAATTGTTTAACATGTAACTAAATTAAAATGCTAAATAAATTTTTATTATTTATGTCTATTAAATAGATATATTTTGCTCATATTTATAGTGTAACATTTTAATGAAAGGAATTGACATTATTCAAGAAGGTTTTGCAATGAATAAAGACACATAATAAATGTACAAACTATGCATAAAATACTAAGCAGAATGTGTAAACTTTATTAAAACAAGATAATGTATAATATAAAAAAATATTGCAAATGAAAACCATGGCTACTATAATTACAACTTCAGAATCAAAAAAATAAAGAAAGCTATAAGAAAAAATTATATATTTAAACTATAGTATATCTTCTCAGAAATTATATAACATTCTAGAATCTAATAACATTCTAGAATATACTTCTACAAAATTCTTCCACATTTTTTTTTCAGTTCATGGTAACATATTGAAACAAATAGAAGTGTTAGGTTTAGGAATAATAAAAAATCGACGTATGATCGTCTTGAAGTGTGAAGGCAAATATAACCATTAGCAAAATAATTTTTTTCCATAAATATAAGGATATTATATTCATACAATCATATAAAGTTCCAAGAGATACATCCTTTTTATTTTTTGCAGAAACAGTGCATATTAGATGATAATGAATAATATGATTCCATATTTTTCAGAAGTTTTTCTGTAAATGAATATGTTATCATATTACTTTTTTAAAAAAAATTCCAAATCAGTAAATCACCGTTTTTGAAGATGATGCAAAATTGGAAACATTCGTCAGCTTGCTTGTCGGAAAGCTTATAAAATATAAAACAGAATTTATGTTAAATAATGATTTTATAATATGATTAAATGGTATTTGTATAAAATATATCCATTAAATAAGACGAAAGGTTACTGATATATATGTTTTAAGCTAATATGTCGACACCTCTTTCGGGAAACGTACCCATGCACAATACAAACACGCCGGGAAAAGTGTTGAGATACAACTCAACATTTAAAAGACAACGTTATCCCTGGCCCCTCTGGATTCCACGTCCCTACCTATGAAAAGTACAGCTTATAATGGACTCGCCCATCCCGTAGGGATCACGTTGAAATTGAGACGCTAGTTTCTTTTTCTGCCACCTCTTGGGAGAAGCGGTAACATCTAGGTGATGCTGGGATCAGAAAATACTGATTGCTTTGAATTGTGTAACATTAAATTAAGCATTGGAGAGAAAAAAAAATTGAAATGGGGAAAACTAATAAAGCAAATAGAACGAAAGGCAATACTCGAGTAAGTAAATCTGTTGTTTCTATAATTTCACCCATTATATGTTAACATATGATCATTTTCTTTCATCTTGTATGTGATTGTGTTAAAATGAATAATTGTGTTTTAATTATGTATTTACTGTTTGGATTGTAACATAGGATCTTCTTGTTATTATGACAAGGTTGTGCATGAATATAAAATGCAATATGAACAATTAGACTCTGTCTACTTTATTTATTCAGTTCACACTGTATGATTTCTCAGGATTTCAGAACAGTTAGCATGCTTCATGTTGAATTTGAGAATTCCCTAATATTTTCACTTGTAAATGGTATTGATACAGTTTTTTTATTATTATTATTATCTCTACCCACAAGCTGGTATAAATGCTTTATTACCAAAAGAATTACAATTTTCCTTACTTGCATTCCTGATCTATTATGTGTTTAATCACTTGATATATTGCATAACTTTTTTGCCCAATAATAGTTAGTATGATAATAAGAGAAAGCTAAACTGGATAAACTCCATAGCTAATGGAAAATAATGCCAAATGTTTAATTTTTCTGACTTATGAAAAAGGAAAACCAATTTTTCAATACAAATATCCTTTTTAATAAAATTTGACTTTGCATAATTTAAATGAAGAACTTCTTTGCATACTGTAAATCTTCTTAAATTTGATTTAATCATGGAAATTTCTCTGTATAGCCATATGCTATAAATGGTTTATTTATTTAACTTTTCCCTTTCATCTCACAATACCATTTGCTTCCTTTCTTATAACAAGTTTTATTTGGTGAAAAATTTCTCAGCTAAAGACATTCCTTATCTCTTTCCAAACTTGAACTCTAATAATATTTACAATGATGAAAAATCTGCTCATCATATTTTTGTTCTCAAGAAATACATGCAACTTCATAATTATCGATGCTTAAAAAGCTTGTGAATTTTTATTGATATTAAGAAAATTGCCAACAAGATAAGTATCGATGTTAAATTTTACATGTATTGATGCTGCAAGAAGTAAAATATACATGTAATGTGAGGTAGTTAAAGATTGCATGCTTCATTTCCATGCATTTTAGCTGCTGTATAGAAATTTATAGAAATAGAAAAATCCTAAAGAGAGAAAGGTATGGAAATTTACTAAATAATATTCTGATATAGTTAAATTAGAAAAATAAGTTATATAAAGCTGTGCATCATTCAAGTAAGATGAATGATATTAGCTTCATTTATTGCTAAAATATTATTTGATTTATTACCATCTTCATTGTAATATAAAATGACCGAAAAATATGTAAACATTCTTTTGTGAATAAGTTTTTAGATAATACTTTGCAATATGGCATCAATGTTTTGCATTATTTTTGTTGTACATATATCATCCTTAACTCCTCCTGAATATTCATATCTCAAAATACATACTGTGTTCCATCCTCCCCCTGGGGGCAAGGTGACCTGGTGGTAAGGGTTTAAAACCGGAGGGTTTCAGGTTCGAGACTTGATTCCATTGAAAAACCATCGTCTCTTGCACATTAAATTTGTCAGGCCAAACATCCTCCCGCTGGTGTGATGTGGCATGGAGAGGGAGGTACCATCTCAGGTGTCGTCCCCATCATCTGACTGTGGTTCAAAATGATGAGGTCCGTCCCAAAACAGCCCTAGTGTTGCTTTACAACAGGACGTTAATATAACTAAGACTAAACCTTTCTTCCTCTGGCCCTTGGACCCATGATAACACATCCCATAATATATACAATATCTACTTACTGCACATAGAAGTGGACATTTTTAAAGTGTTTCATAAACACTTTTTAAAAAATTTAATAATGGTTAAATATAAAGGATGGATTTATTTAACATATCTCATGAATAGTTTTTTTTTAAATAATGTCTTTGAAATCCAAATGATGTTTTGTGATTTATTTTACATCTATATTCATTATGAGAATTTATTTTACTTCAAATTTAGCCATCAAGTAGTGGCCACAGTGCTGAACTTCTTGGAGTGAGTGGACAAGCTCTAACTGGATTCATAGGTTTTGATGCTCTTGATAAAGATACTGCCAGTTATGTTCCTGTTACTGGCCAGCATGCAGCGGAAGCTGCAGATAGCTCTGTGGATTCTGACTTCCGAATGGTTATGCGAAAAATGTTGAAAAGGGATGCAGTTACAAGACTAAAAGTATGATAAAGTGGTTTTTTTTTAAGTAACTAATATTGTTGTTTAATAGCTTATGCTTAAAATATTCTAAATATGTCAAAAGATTATTCTAAGACTCTAAAAGTTAATATGAAATGATTAAACTGAATGAAAAATAAATATAAAATATGTGAGTGGGCTGAACATAAATATATATTTCTTCTTCTCCTTTGTTCATTCAACAAAAATATTCAAAAGAGAAGAAGAAAATTTCAATCAATAATGATCAACAATTAGATTTTAATTGCTTAAATTTGTTTTAAATTTTTAAAAATTGTAATTGTTAGCTATCTTATATTCAATATATATATATTATTGTATGACTTCATTCTATGTTCAAGTTTGATTTTACTACATCATCAGTTGCAAAAAGTTTTAAATTTGTCAAAGCAATTTAAAGATTTCTTTTGGAGATCATTTTATGCTATCACAAATACCTCCATGATATTGCTGTAGTTGTGTAAATATGTTTTGGCATATAACATTTTGCTCTAATAGTGATAATATATATTTATTGTAATAAGTACAAAATCAATAATAGCATAAAGAAGCAGAAGAAACTACAAATAATTTCTGATGATTGCATTTGTTTTAACCGTTTTTGCATTTTGCTTATTATTATGACTCCAGTTCTGATGAATAGATTTAATCTACACAATTGTTCTCACTGCTTTGTTATCATGAAAGTAGTTTGTTGACCTTCCTTCTAAGGGTTTATCCAAATAGCTATTTGTAAAAAGAAGCGCCTTCAGATTGTTCTCTGATCTTTAAAGATTTTTAATATTTATTGAATATACTCTTTTGGCATTTAAGTATAAGAGCCTTTGCTGCTAAAAATTATATTCAATTCACAGTCAATTGATCAGGAGTTTGTTGCCATATGGAAAGTATTTATGTTTCATTGCATATCCATTTATTCCTCATTGGGTCACTTGCATCAGTACATTCCTAGAAGAAAAAAGTGTGTTATAAAATACTTAACTCCTTTTAAAGTTCTGGTAAGGAATTTTTGTTCATCCAAGCTATTTTAAGGAATATTCAGAATGATTATAAATTATAAACATAAATATATTACTTTTCATTTATACAAATTTAAAATAAATTCAATCTGTTAATTTACATGTCAGATTGGTTTATGTTACTAAATTTGATCTTTTATTTAAAGATTTTTATATGCCTTGTTTTGCAGGCTGTACAAGAATTTGGAGAACACTGTATTGAAAAGGAAGTAGATGTTGTGAAGAATGTTCTGCCCTTCTGGCCAAGATTGTTTAATAAATTGGCATTGGTGAGAATAATTCATTTTAATGTTTGTTTGTTTTTAAATTTTAAGACTATCTTTAATAGTTTTTAACTTTCATAATTTCTTTTCATGCTTTAAAGGGTAAATATTTATTGCACAGAGGCAGATTGTTGCTTGCTAATGTATAGATTAGCTACACTGAATAAAACTTGCTATCTCTCTACTTATTTTATTTTGAGAGGTTTGATGTTGATTGTGGTGCGATTTGCATATGTGTGCCTTTTCTCAAAGATGTTTTAACACTTATTATAAAAGTTGATTTTTTAAATGTAGGATAAATTTTGAGTATAGGTTAAATATTCTGAGTTGGGTAATTTTTCTCTACAGCATGGAATTGCAAACACAAAAGGCAATTATCAAGTATATTTTTTTACCAAAAAATCAAGAAAAATAGAAGGGTTTGCTGTACAAAGTTTGCAACTCAAGTATAACAAGACAATTATTTATTACAAAATAACACAGTTTTATGAATAAGAGAACAAATAAAAAAACCATGGTCTTGCACTAAATCTATTTAATAATTACTTCATGCACAAACTAAGTTTATACATCAATTTACTTGTCATAATGCAATTATTTTGTTGTGCTGATTCTAACTTAAATTTCATGAAACTGTGTTAAACACTTTTTTTATAATTTAAGTTTATTTTTCTGAATTCATTAGTAAAGAGCCCTCAAGTGCACTTGCCTTATAAGCATTGCAACTTCGTGTTCTCTCATAAAAAGGGTTATTTCTTTTTGCCTGATCTCCTTTAAATTTATGCATTGATTTTATAATCATTCTTTATAGCTTAATGTAATAAGTTTTATGTAAGTTTTTATGTAATAACTTGATATAATTTTAGCTTGTTTATTTTTGTAATACCTTCTTGCAAAAAATTTGGTTTCATGACAGTTATTATTTTTTTTAGTATTAGCATTTGATTTATCTATATTTAATATTCATGTATATTTATATATAAGAGGAAATGAAACCAAAAATAGCAATTGAAATTAAAAAATTATTTCGTATTCGAACAAGATTTAAAAATTTTTAAAAAAAAGTATTAAAAAATTATTATTATTTTTAGTGGGCACTAATGCTGCTACTACCAAAATACAGATGAATCTAAGTAAACTAGTAATAAAGACAAAGTAAAAAGGAATACAATAGAATCCAAATTACAACAAATAGAAAAGAGTCTGGCCTGAGGACTTTATCAAGGGTCATCCTCTGTTAAGGATTCAAAATGAAGGATTTTTTCTGTGAAGAATTGGACATTGTCCAACAGTATTGACCCCTCATGACCTGAAAATCTCCTGAAAATTAAAGCCAAAGCGATACATCAAATTAACAGCAAAGGCACAAAACAAAACATTAAAATCATCATCAAATAAAGCAAGAATATATATTAAAAAATATATTAAATAAACCTACGTAAGAATATTCAACCAATAATTAAAAAAAAAAAAGAATATATATATGCTGAAACCAAAAATAATGGCATCTGACTACACCACATAAATAGCAAATATTTTAGAATATGTTGTATTTATATTAGAAAGGCAGAACAATTGTTGTCTTAATTAACAAATTTTTCAGTGATATAGCAGCCTTGATCAAATCAATCAAGAACATGATGCTCCATCATAAAGCATTATGAAATTAAACTGAAGCAATGAACTTCATAACAAAATAGAAGTATTAGAAAATTCAGTGCATTTATTCATTGAAAGAGATGTGGTGATTTATAAAAGAAAAATGTATATAATTTTAAAAAGTGTACACACTTTCTAGAAATTTTAATTTATGAAGAAAAAAAAATTGAAATGATTACAATAAAAAAATGCTATGAGTAAGAAGGAAAGAGAAAAAAAAAATCAAACTTTAAATTATTATTCAGTTTTATACACTCACTAATTTTAGATCAAAGTTGTTTTTGTTTTCTTCTTATATAAATATACAGCCCAAAATAAATATTGCCCAGATATAAATATGCTTATATGATTTCTATTATACAGATTTTCTTCATCCAATATAACAACTCTGCCTTTCTTTTGCGTATTATGTCTAAAGATGTATCCTTGTTTTATATGTCAAAAATTATATTCAAGTATCTTCTGTTACTTTAGTGAGCTTAAATGAAATATAATTTTTAATGTAAAAGTAAATATGTACCAGACGAAAGGGTAAATAATTCATACTTATTAAAAAGTAATGACACAAAAGTTTGATATAATTTTTTTAGAAATCTTTTTTTAAACATATATCTAACAAATATTATTATTATCATAGGATTCTGATAGGCGTATCAGAGAGGCCACTCATCAAGCAAACGGAAAACTTTTATCCAAAGTGAAGCGTGAAATGGCTCCATATCTCAAAAATATCATGGGAGTGTGGTTGCTAGGGCAGTGTGATTTGTATGCACCTTCATCCAGTGCAGCTCAAGCTGTTTTTTCTACAACATTTCCTACAAACAAACAATCAGAAGCTGTCCTCTTTTGTAAAAATGAAATATTTTTGGTAACTATCTATTCCTCACTCTTCTTGATATAAGTTTTATTGTTTTTCACTATGCATGATTTATTACCATTGTTATTCTGTATATTTCATACTTGTAATCTATGACATCCTTTTTACTTTGTATTGAAGCTTTTAACTAGTTAATTTATATATAAAATACGGTAATCAATGTACAATAGTGGCTAACAGCCGCTAAAGGAAAAAAAAAGTTACATGATACAGTAGCTTAATATTTCCTCAATCAGAAACTTCTTATTAGTTTTATTTATATATCGAAATGTAATTGTTTCTTGTCCATCCTGAATATTATAGCTTACTGTACAGAATATATTTATAAGAAACAATAATTTTTTCTAAAATAGTTAAAAATTAACTTTCATAATTTGTATAAATTTATTTTGAAAAATATTTTTGCTATTATAGAGTACACTTTTATTATAATTGCAGTGTCAATGTATTTATATTAGTATATGTTAAAAATTTTCAACTGAATTAAGTAATAAGTTGTTGTTTTTTAATTCATAGATTTTATTTTATCTTGCAGTACTTTAAAGATAATCTCTTTGAACAGACTGCAAAAACTATGAGTGATCCAAGGTAAATTTATGTTTATTTATATTCTCTTTTTATATTATTTTCAACTTGGCAATGAGTGAATGAATAATCAAAGTTCCTAGATTCTCAAGAGCATAAATTCTATTGATTTAAAAGAAATGTATATTTTGATTTTGTTTGTTATGTTGATTCCAAGTATATTTTAGTAATTTTACCAAGTTGTCCTCTTTCATTTCAAATTCAGGAATATCCAAATTGAAGATTCCTAATGATTAAAGAAGAAACTGTTTAATAGTAATATTTATGCTTAAATTAAATGATTATCATGTGCTGGAATCATCTTTGTTCCCTTTGAAAAAGATGTTATCCAAAAATTCTGTGTTATGGATTTAAGATGATTTGCTATACTCCTCTAATGTTGTAGAAAAATAATTGTATTCGATAAATTTTTAACTTTTCGATTTGCTATAGTTTTGTAGATGCAAACTATTGTTATATTTATATTTTACTTCCGGAGCAAAACCAAAAACATTTCAATGTTTCTTTTCTCAATAGTCTGGTAAGACAATATGCATTTCCAAACTCACAGAAAAATTTCAAATGTCATACATTAACTATTACCCCATACTTTGTTGTCAATTCACAGCTTTTTTTTTTCTTTGACTTATTTTTATGCTTAATACAAAAATTCTAAAGTAATATTTATTCTATGATATTTTAAAATTTTAATATACATTTGAAAGAAATATTTTGATGGATGAATCAGTTTCTAAATGTAAATATGTAATCAAATTTCTGCCTCAGATCTTTTATCATATTCTCTAAGATTATCCAAAATTATCAATTAATAGATATCTATAATTATTTATTTTGGAAAAATCTGTTGAATATTTGCATTTTTAAAGAAAGATATTTTTAAAAAATTCTTAATACATCTTCACCAAAGAGCTTCCTGCTCCCTCTCTTTCCCCAGATTCTACTGGTCAATATTCAAAATATTGTTAGTATATTTATTTAGATATATTGTACTAAGAATGCAGTAACATTTATTTGCATTTTACTAACATTTTTCTGTTGAATAAAGTTAAAGGTTAAAAAATGACAAGAAATAAATTTTGAAAAGTTTCTTACTGAGTCAAAATCAAACAAAATTTGTAATAATTTGCTATTTTAATTAGTTCATGTACTTGTTTACTATAAAATATTAATGTGGAATTCTCCTTAAGCTTTCATTTTTCTGCATTTTTTTTTTTTTTCATTAAAAATATTTTTCTTGTTTTTCTTTACAATTTATATTAATTAATGCTAGCAAATTAATTATATGAAACCTAAGTTTGCAGATGAGTAGCCAATAAAAAGGTGGATTTGGCATTAACTTCGATTTATTTATTTTTTTTTCCATGAAAGATTAAAATTAATATTTGAGAACAAAGGTGGTGCGTGACAAAGTTGATGCCAGACTGCGGGGGGAAAGAAAAAAAACTACAAAGTTTTTCGTTTGTGCTTTTACTAAGAGATTTCGGTGACACCTGTAAATTTTGAAAAGGAATTTCTATCTTTGGAGGGAATGCCATAAGTGTGTGTTTGATATCTTTTATCCCTATAGTTAAATCTTGGTAGTGGTATCAATCATCCATTTTTATGAGGATATGTTGGAAATAATGTTTTTAAATCACATATGAATCCAGAAATAAAAATATATATAAATTATTTTGTTAGATTTGATATTGACTAATAAGCTTTACTTTCTAGTGTTGCCTCTGCTGAAGATATAGAAAACAAATACACTTTAGTCATATCTGCTACTTTACAAGCACTGAAACTTTTCTTGTCTCTCATACCAAAAAAGGAACTTTCCAATGTACATGATTCCTATTATTCTATTATTGCTGAAAATAAATTTTGGAAATATGCCAAAAGTAAAGAACCACCAGTAAGATTTGATTCTTCACTATCCTAATCAAAACATTTTTTTTTTTTTTTCACACTTAACAGATTGATCTTTTATGATTGTTATGATTGATTTCATGGTATGAATTACTGAACTTAATATGCTAACACTTTTCATTACCTTATTTTTTTAAATTCTGTTTATGAATTGTATTATAAAAGTCCTTTAGTCAATGTATTTTTTATTACTCTGTATTCTGTCAGTCTTATTCTTTGGTTTGGAAAAAAAAATAAGCATTTGAATAGCTTATTATATTTGAATAGTTTATTGAGAATTTAATGAGAACAGCTAATATTTTTAATACCAAAAAAAAATTAATAAATGCTTTTATATAATGCTGTACTAATTCCCATCATTTTCATTCTTAAATTATTGCAATATATTGTATGATTAAAAAAATCTTTGCTATGATATGTTTGTTCATCTGGTTCTGATTGTTGTCCCCTCCCCTTTGTAACTATAATAATTAGTTCTGATGAAAAAGGGAGTTTTTTGTAACATAAATTCAAATAGTATTGTATTAAAAACAACCTGAATGTTTATTAATTTTTTTCTATTAATAGAGAGTTAATGGCATATTTCATATTTGTAAAGACAGAATTTTCTATTACATTTTTCATTCATTTTGTTATATTATTCTAGATATTTGGAATTTTCACACTTGTTTGTGTTAGATGATATTCAATTTTTATAATTTCAGAAGTTGATTAATTACATGTAAATCATTTAATTAAATTAAACTTTCCATATAAAGGACCAATTTGTATTGAATTTTAGAAAAGGTGATTTCCAGATTCCACAACATTTATAGTCAAAGATAAAATTAGACAATACAACAAAGATTACAAAAGTAGATTACAAAATGGACTTTTTTGTAAAATAATAAAGTTGTTTGTTTTAACTGTTTGTATTAAATTTATTTTATTTTAAGATTCGTGGAGCATGGTATTCATTAATTAGTTCCATATGTCAACTCAGACCAGAGGTTTTCAAAGAAATGGAAAAAAAATTGGCAACTACAGTCTTTAGTTGTCTATCAGAAAGTGATCCAAGCGTTGCTCCAGCTGTGTGGGAATCAGCACTTAGCATAGTCATCAATTTTGAGGTAGAACTTTTTTTAATATACATTTTCATATTAAATTGTATGTTACAGTTATCTATACTTATAATAAAGCTCAATGTGTGTGTGTGTTGGCGCTCTACAGGCCAGACCGTTGGACCTACAGCTACCAAATTTGGTACATGTATACCTTGGAGGTTACATGTATACCTTGGAGGTCGGGAATGTGCACCTCGGAGCCCTTTTTTTTTTTTTTTAAATTTTTAATTAGAATTTTAATTAAAATGTAAGCAAAATTTCGACGTTTTTCCACTTTAACTTCCAAAAATATTATTGGACAAACATGATTTTAACATCAATTTAAAGATTAAAAAATTAACTTTCTAACGGTATCAGTTTTTTAAAATTTATAACGTAAGCTTCTATTTTTAACGAATTTTTAAAGAAGTATTTTAACCATGTTTTTAGCACGTGACTGGGTAAAATAAAAGAATGTCGGAAGTTCGAATAATAAAAAAACTATCATCGCAAAATAAATCTAAAGAAATGCAACTTTTAGCACGTGACTGGATAAAATAAAATAAATATAAAATGTGATATTTTCTAAAAAAATAAATGCAAAGCAAAGGATTCTATGATCGTTTGCAATATCTAAATAATTAATTGAGTAAATCTTCTTTACGGTAAACCTGATCGAATTTAGACAGGATATGCTTTGGAATCCCGACTTAATGGCACATTTCTATTATCGTTTGCAATATCTGGATCATTAATTCAATAATTTTTTTTATTATAAAATGTGGTAGTTTCTAAAAAAATAAATGCAAAGCTAAGGTTTCTATAAAATCTGCAAGAGCACGCCAAAGGGGAAAAATTAGGTTTTATTACCGTGTTGCCATCATTTTGATGTAAGTTCAAATTTAAAAAAAAAACTATCATCTCAAATTAAATCTGAAGAAATGCAACTTTTAGCACGTGACTGGATAAAATAAAATAAACATAAAATGTGATATTTTCTTTAAAAAATGCAAGGCAAAGGATTCTATGATCGTTTGCAATATTTAAATCATTAATTCAATAAATTATTTTTATTTATACAGGATTGAATTTATACATGATATGCATTCAAATCCTTTCCAATGGCCAATTTGTAAAATATTATTAATAGGCATATATATTGTTTAATAATATTAATTTGATCTAAATGAAGTAAATAATTACATTTTATGTAGTTTAAGTTAAACAATGCATTTATGAATAATGACTTTTAGATTTCTTCATACTTTGCTCTGTGACCCATATTTTACAAAGTATTTTTATTAATATTTTAAATAAAAGTTGCTACATCAATCAGTCTTCTAAATCAATCATTAAAACTGACTGATTTATAAAATTAAAGAATATTATTAGGAAAACGCTTTCTTTTAGAACTTTCCGTCCATCATCTTAAAGAAAATATTAATTTCAGGCCAATCAATGCCCAGAGTTACTTCAAAGCTAATGAATATGTGATTTAATTGAAAATGTTAAAAACCAATTACTCATGGCAAACCAGCTGGTCGCCAAAGGCGGCTAGTACATAATATAACTGTAATACAAAAATGTATGTACTGTTACATTTATGTATTACTTGTATTATTACATTTATATAAAATATTAAAGAAATTATTGCAATATTAATAGACAGTTGATTAGTGATTTCTTTCTGTTTTTATTGAAATTTTGTTTTTGTGCTGTGCATATTATATATATTTAATAGTTATAAATATTGGTGTAATTATTTAATCTATATAAATGAAAGTGAATGTTTGTATGTCTCTTATGCATTGCCACATCACTCATCCGATTGCAATAAAACTTTGAATACTTATTGCTTGCACTTGTTTGTTTCTGCTGAAAATGGAAAAACAACAAAAAAAAAAAAAAAATGCCAAACCTGAAGTCTGGAATAATAAAGTTTTAAAAAGTATATTTAATGTTGTTATGCTTTTTCTTTAAATATCCCTCAACTTCAATGAATATATTAATTTCCAATGGGAAAATAAATATTATACTTTCTACCATTCCTAATTAAACAATAGAGTTATTTTAAATTTCAAATATTTCCACCGTTATTTTTTCTTCGGCAGCAACACACCGATACAAACTAGTTTTAGTATAAATAAATTAATTTAGACTGATTAGAATTTAATTTCATTCAGTTTATATTAGAAAATACTAAGATGGAGTTCTCTGACCTCAGTTTAACTTTTGAGTTCTAAGAGTTTTTGTGTTTACGCCCTGATTTTTTAACAAGTATCAAATTAAAACACTATTTGAAATTATTTAAATTCAAAATGTTTTCCCACACTGTTTTTACCTTCATGGTCAGAGTATTCATCATGGATTTTCAAAAGAAATCATGATAGTAGTTGGAATTTGGACTATTTCCTTAAAAATCTTCAAGAATAAAAATTGTTGGAAACCCCACACTGGGTTCTTTAAAGAATGTTTTACATATTGTCAAAACACCCTGATATGATTATGATTATTTCTCCTGATTGTAAAGAGAAAAAAAAAAATTTGAGCCATGTTTGTGTTATACATGACAATAAATTAAAAATTTAGCCATTTAAATATTAAAATTTTGTCTAGAATATTAAAATTAAAATAGTAGGGTTTCTTGAAAGGAAAAAGAAAATAGGACTTAAATCTATAGAAAATGTGTCCAAATGCATATATACGAATGCAATAAATCAAAAACATAACAGGTCAAATGAGTGAAATTTGCCATATGATTTTTTTTAATCAATTTACTTATGTGAGATTTTAGATCAGATCTGTCAAACATGAACCTTCAATTAGATTATAAATATATGTATGTATGAATACAATAATTCAAAAGTTTGCCAAGTTTGTTGGATAAAATGTAGTATCTGTATCAGTTATATTTTATATGCATATATAATTTTCCATACCAGCATATGTTTCACTAAATGTGTCGATTGAAAAAGCACTTTTCTAAACCTGTATGCACTTTTTTTCTTTGTTTAACTGCAAAAAGAATAAAATGTGCCTTATTTATTAAATGTGACTGGTAAATTTATGCTGAATGTAACACATTTGCTTAGAGATATCAAATTTTTGGTATGTGATTTTGAGACTGCAAATGCAGTGTTGTGTCAAATTTTTGTTTGTCGCTTTGGAGAAATGTGTTTAAAATGCAAAATCGATTTTTAGATAATTTAATTACCAAGAATCACACAATAGATACCGTAAAAATACTAAATTCATGTCAGCAATTAATATTTCATGAATCATTGTATTCCAAAGTCATGTGAGGTGTTTTTTGGGATAGATACTCAAACTTTTATCATTTTCATAATGGTAGATGAGACAAGGTGGGAGGGTTACAACACAAGTGGAGATCTGTGCAATTACCACCTCTGATTCTAAGTTTCCAATTACAGTATTTCATGTTTTGTATGTCATATAATGAAGAAAACTGTTTGCATTTTGGGTGCCTTCTTCTTTTTTTTTTTTTTTTTTTTTTTTGTATTTGAAATAAAAAAATTTAATATACTATTCATTTTTACCTTTAGAACCTCATAAAAAAAAATCCATTTATCTAATTTGTCGCCATTTGAATTATTGCTTTCACATACATGCAAATGCAACAGCTTATTGATGGACTTGGTCAAAACTTCAAATGTAATCACAAAATTTCTTTTCAAGTGTTTTCCATTTAATATTTATTGTGCTCATTTGTACAAAAACAGAATTCTTGTAAATGGATTTTGCCTGCTTTGTTTAAGATATCAATTCATATAGCTCAGTCACTTTATTTTATTACTAGTCACCTTTGGTGATCAGCTGGTTTGCCATGAATAATGCATCCTAAAATTTTCAATTAAATGCTTACGTACCTTACTGTCTTTGTAACTTATCAACCAAATATATTCAAAGTTCAATAGCCACGTAACTCGTATTATTATAGAGGCCTTATGATTATTTGTTCATTGCGCTATATATCTTTCTTATTTGCTATCAGTTGTTGTAGAATTATGTGGAAAATATCACATTTTATATTTGTTCCTTAACATTACGCTTCTTTTTAAACACATGCTGAATATAACACTTTTCTTGGTTTAATTTACAATAAGAGTTAATTTAATTATTCGGTTAGAGTTTTTGTCAAGGTGACGGCAATCACTGATAAACTCTTAACATTCTAATTAACTCATAAACTCATTCTAATTAACTCATAACATAAACTCTTTACAGGTTAAATTCTACTTTTATTTTGTGAAAAATTAATTGTCAGAAAATATGGTTTTAATATATTTTTTAAAAGATTCCTTAAAAATAAAAACTGAATTTATAGGTTAAAACATTGCTATCATAATGTTAAAAATCATTTTCTAAAGGATTTAAAAAACAATTTTGTGCTGTAATATTTTCAGAAGTTACCACAGAAAAATTCCAAATGTTAAAATAATTTTTAATTAATTAAAATTTCAAAAAAATCCATCTATTTATACTTTTTTATCCTCCAAAGTAAATATGTACATACCAAGTGCGGTATCTCTAGATCATTTGGTTTAGTGTTTACTGCACTATCTCACACGCACATTCACTCATTTACACAAATGTATATTAATTTAATTATCAGCCTTGAAACAATTCTAGGACATTGATTGGTCTGAAATTAATATATTTTTTTAAGGTGATGGACAAAAAGATCTGAAAGAGCATTTTTTAATAATAATATTCCTTTTTTATATAATCAGTTTAAATTATTAATTTAGAAGACTGATGATGCAACAACTTTTGGTTAAAATATTAATAAAAATATTTTGTTAAATATGACTTGCAGGTCAAAATAAAAATCTAAAAGTTATTCATCAATGGATTTTTTTGCTCAAGTTACATAAAATGTAATTATTTACTTCCATTAAATCAAGTTAATAGTACTAAACAATATGCATGCCTATTAATAATGATTTACAAATTATCCATTTAGTCCAAATTTGAATGCCTATCTTGTATAAATTCAATTATGATTACCTTAAATAGAGTTGATTTATTGAATTAATAATATATATATTGCAAACGATCATAGAAACCTTTGCCTTGCATTTATTTTTTTAAAAAAATATAACATTTAATATTTATTTTATTTCATCCAGTCACATGCTGAAAGTTACATTTTTTTAGATTTAATTTGCAGCTATAGTTTATTTATTTTTTTTATTTGTACTACTGTCAGTATGAAGACAGCACTTTAACAAAAGCTATTTTTTCCCATTGCTTGTTTATCATTTTTCATTTGTTGTAAAATGTTATTGTTTTGCTCGAAATACATTGTTGAAAAATATAGTTAAAAATTTTCTTTAAAAATAGAATTTTAAGTTATATGTTAAAAAGCTGGTACGATTAGAAAGCTTTTTTTTTTTCGTCTTCTTCTTTAACTTGGTGTAAAAATTATGTTTGTGTGATAATATTTTTGGAAGTTATAGCAGAAAAATGGCAACATTTTGCAATTAATTGAAGTTCTAAATAACAATTAAAAACATTGCTCCGGGGTGCACATTCCCGATCCCCAAAGTATACCTGTGTCAAATTTGGTAGCTGTAGGTCAAATGGCCTGACCTGTTAGACTGCCAACAGACACACACACATTGAGCTTTATTATAAATATATATTATTTTTATTTTACTGATTTAAAAATAAATGTGAATTCAAAAGTCTGTTTTTCAAATTTGAAGAGATACTATATTCAAAACATTCCTCAATCTAAAAGGCAAAGTTTATTACTGCAATGCTTTCTCCTTTATTCTTTTTCCTTTAATTTTTAAAAATATGTAATAAAAAGACTAATATTTTTATTAACTTCTAATTTTACTCTGTATTTTTGCATGCAAATATGCTTGTATTTTATTTCATGACTCTTCGTTATTATATCTTAAAATTCTATATCAGATATACGTGTTTTCCTTAGAATTGTTGGCAAGAAATAGATGTCTACAAAGTTGCTCTACCACCACTTTGGATCCTTTTAAAAGAAGGTGGTAAAGGCAATGCCTGTGTTCTCTTTCCATGTTTATTGCCATTCCTAAGCAAACTTCCTAAAGAAATTTTAGAAACAGAAGATTTTCTTGGGCAGTTTTTTTCATGTTTCAGACAGAGGTAACTTTTTATAATTTGAATTTTTATATTTATGATTTTTTTTAATGTTTTCTGTAGTTTTTCTCTTTTTGTTAATAAATAACACATTTTACATTTAAAAAAATTTCAAATACCCAAAAATTTGGGAATGAATATTTTTATATATATCCCAATATCTTATATTGTTAATAGCCTGCATTAATGAATAAGTGGTCAGTGAATAGAACTTTTTGTGTCCTTCAGTTATCGAATAATCATTTTATTTATTTTTTTATTTAAGTTTAAAAAATGGATATTTTTATATTTTAAATGGATATTTAGATATTTTTACATCATGAATATACAACTATTTACCACCTTTTCTCTCTCTTTCTATTATAAATTTAATTTTTTTAATAGAAAACTTAAGAAACAGTATCATTTTGGCCAACTTAATTTTACATGCTTAATTTATGAAATGCAAATAATTTTGATAGAGTTTGTTGGTTTTGAATGTGTAAATGTTTCACCCTAGTTAATTTCTTTTTAATGTTATTGATTATGATGTCTTTCTTGGGCATTTTTGCTGAACTCCAAATATGAATATTGACAATATTCTTTCTGCATAAACATTCATCACCGTATGTAGTGGTGAAAGTTATCACTGGGGTTTGGTGAGCTAGTTCTAAGATTTCATTAGGGTTCTGCTTATAAAATACTATTTTCCCTAATGAATGATAAAGGCATTAGGAAGTGATATGAGCCTTTATATGACTTTTATTTTTATGTGTGATGTTTTATCAAAATCATAGATGTTGGTTATATAATGCTTCCTTTTAGAATTTTGAGAATTTATTTATTAATTCATGTATTTAGTAATTTTTGAAAAATGTACTAAATTAAGGAATGTTATGAGGATCAAAAAAGGATGTTCAAATGAAGGAAATTATTTGTTATAATTAAATTATTTTGTATACTTTCCTGAGATAACATAATTTATTAATATTCCAGTATTTGTCTGATGCTTGAATACATATTGAGTTCTGTTTTCAAAAATATTGTCTGTGTGGGGGTGGGGGTGTGAAAAACTTGCAAAGTATATATATATATATATTTTTTTTGTGGCATTGCATACTGTTTTGTGATTTGTAAATCTTAAGTTGCAGTGAAAGTGGTTACAAAAACATAAGTTCATTGAAAATTTTACTTTGCTTTTATTAAACTGTGCAATATTTTTAATGAATATTTGTGAATCACAATCTAATTGTTTTTAAATTGCAATTATGTTTGCTTTTCATTGAATTATGTGTATTTTCAAAATTTATTTTTCTGGTTCAAAAAATTACTTTAGAACAAATCAGTAATGTTTAAATATTCCAAGAAGGCTCTGATTTGAACAAAAATTACAATTTCGCTTTATACTGAAGTAAAATTTATTTCTTAACTACTCAAAGTTATTCATATAAACCCTAATGTTATCTTTCAGTCTGACTCTTCAATCAGTGAAGTCCTCTGCTATAGAATGTGATGCCATTTTAATGGCTTTCTTTGAATGCCTTCAATATATATGCTGTTCACGTTTAGGAAATGAAAGCATAGGTCCAAAGTTACTCAAAAGTGTTCTTACAAATGAGGTATGAATAACTTGGAAATTGAATTACAACCTTTGTTTTATTTTACAGAAATAAGTTTCATACATCAAATTTAGAATATAAATCAATTGCCATATGAAATCCTTTTGTACCATATTTATTATGTAGAATTTTTCAAAATAATCTTACTCTTTGTAAAACAACAAACAATAATTGTCCTCATTAATCGTTTTTGATCTCCGATTTGCAAAAAAAAATTATATTTAAGCAATAATTATTGTTTGTATAGTCAGATCAATAGCTATTAATAATGATAAACCAGTCATTTATTTGTGACCCCAAGCATAACCCCTAAACTAAGCTATTTTATATGCAGTTCAGAAATTAATATGCTTCATAAAATCTAGCCAGATTTATTTACTGTATTCTATACAAACATACACAAAAACTGGTAAAATAATAATGTTTTTTTTTATACTAACATATATCAGTGTAGAAAACTAAGCATTATATATACAATTAGAAATGTTAGAAATATTCCAGTTAGTGAAGTACTTAACTATTTTTATCTTTTCTCAGAAGTTTCTGCCCTCCCATTCTGTGAAAATAATGAATATATTTTTCTTACCTAAATCAAAATTTATCTACAAGAGATGTTACCCAATTTAAATATATTCCCAAGAATAAAATTATTGATTCAGATAATTTTTTTAAAAAATCTGGATGAAGTTTTTCAATGCTTAGTGATAAAATAAATAAGTTTCACTGTGGCCTAAGCGAACTTATCCAACCTAATATATATGGCCGCGGTGGCCTGGTGGTATGGTCTCGGCTTCGGAACCAGAGGGTTTCAGGTTCGAGACTCGATTCCACCGAAGATCCGTCGTGTGAGGGGGTCCCTTGCACGTTAAATCTGTCAGGCCAAACGTCCTCCTGCTGGTGTGGTGTGGAGAGGGGGGTGCCACTTCAGGTGTCATCCTCGTCATCTGACCGTGATTCAAAATTACGAGGTCCGTCCCAAAATAGCCCTCGTGTTGCTTTAAAACGGGGCGTTAATATAACTAAACTAAACCAACCTAATATATATATATATATATGTATATTCTCCCCTTAGAAAATTAATTATTCAGATTTAAATTTGAAAATAATAATAAATAAATCTGAGAAACTTAAACCAAGATATATATAATTATGTTTTATGTTTAGAACCAGTGTTCAGATTAAAGTAAAAAATGTATATAATCTTTTTTTTTTCTTTTGTCTTTAAGAGGCTTTATGTTAAAAAAAAAAAAAATTCTGATAGAGATGTTTTGATATTTCAGTAGTTTATTATAAATAGTACTTCTTTTACTTATTTGATGTATCTGCATAAAAAGCATTTGCTTACTTATTTTAAAATTACTAAAAAAGTGGTTAGCATTGATATAAAAATTTTAATTTCTTTTCCAGGTTTTGCCTATGTTAAAATCATCTTTTTATGATGAAAACAACTGCCATCTTGCTACATCCAAGCTATACATTTTTCTAGGAAATTTAATCAGAAAATTAGAATCCCTCGGTTGTAATGAAAATGAAAAATTGTCTGAAGATTTTAAAAATATTCTGAATGAGTTTTGGGATGAAGTGCTTCCAATTACCAATATATTATTCAGTATTGAAGAAAAGAAGAAAGCCTCAGCTCTGATTTACATAACTTTCTTCTTTAGTTGTATTCTTCAACCTACTGAATGTTCTGTTAAACGAAAAAAAGGAGCTGTTCGATTTAAGGAAGAAAATGAAGATGATGATAAACAAGAGGAAAATTCTACTGAAGACTGTTACCTTGATGTGAAGATATCAAGTAGTGAATCAATGATTATGATTTCAGATAAAAAGTCCCAGTCATTTAAACACATCTTAAAATTTTGTAAACTTTTATGCGATAAACTTGACGAAGCTTGTCAATATAGTTATCTGAGGTTACTTGAAGAGCTTTTAGCATCTGTGGTTAGTACAGACTTTTTAATGGAGCTTATAAAGATTGTTTCTGAGTCACATACATTTGAAAAATCTGCCCATAATTTTGTGCTACAAATTGTATTACCATGGATAAAGAAAATGGATTCTGATGTAGAATGTCTGATGTGTGTATTCAACATTATTTTCATCATTTGCTCTTTCATACCTGAAGATGAATCTAAAGACATTCTTGACTGCTGTTCCAAAGTAAATATTTTTTCTTTTCAATTGAAGAAAAAAAAATTCTTCTCTGCTAAAAAAAGTAACTTTTTCTGTCAGAAAGCAATGTAGGGTTGTTTTTTTTTTTTAATATAAAGTAATTTTACTTGAAGTTGGATATAACCTTAAGCAGATAATTCTTTTTTTGTGCATGTTTCATTTAGTTTTCATTTCTTTTGTTTTAGCCTATTTCATCCAAAGTAACACAATGTGGAAAATATATAGAATTTTTATTGCTTTAACTTGTTGAATTTTCTATAAAACTTGCCTATATTGCATATAAACTATATTGCAGATCCTTACACAGACTAATGGTTCTTTAATTTGTATACTTTCTTATTTTTCTGTTTAAAGTTTTAATAACATATAAAATATTTTAAATAAGCGATAGTACCAATATTTTACTCCTAAATGTAAGAATAATCTTTTTTTGTGTGTTCTTTGAAATACTGATACTTTAAATGATCTTTAAGATTGAAAAGAATGGAAAAAATTAAAGGGTAATAATTTCTCCTTAAGAGTTCCCTCTTCACTATAAATGCCTTTGCATAATTCCTTAATATTGAATACATTGTTTGATAAAGATTTTTTCCCAAGTTTTTAAGTAAAAAAATCATGGAAAATTTCCATTATTAATTGTTTTATTTATTGTATGTTAATTAATTTTTGTAATTAAATAATTAGAATTATTTATTCATTTGTATATTGCCAAACCTTATTGCTATTTGGGTCCTATCAATTGCACTTTTATGCAAATAATTATTAGTCCAGGCTTTCAGAGAATTTAGTCTTTTCTATTTAATTTAACTGAGAAATTTTGTTAAAAAAAAAAAAAAATTCTTACTTCTAAGAAATCATATATTTTAGTGATTAGTCATGAAACACATTCAGTTTCTCTTTTAAAGTTTTTCATTGTATTTGGAACACTAATAAAGAATGTGCTCCAAAGTTTTATTATTTTCATTGCTTATAAAATACTAAAGGAATGATATGAAATTTAAATAAATAGCTTAGCTTGGGTAGATACAGTTGAATTTCGAAACCTAATTTAAGCATATCCTTATTACAATCATAAAGTAGTTTACATTTTCCAGGTTGAATATTTAATAGCAATAAATTTTGTACTTTCCCTGATTGACTGATTTTTTTTTAAACTCAAATCATATTGAGTTAAAAAAAAAAAAAAAGAAAAAAGAAAAAACATGAAAATAGGTAATTGGTTAACCATCCAAAACTGTCCTGGAGATTCTGAAAACCTTGACATTTTAGCCCTCACAGAGTTTGAGAAATAAGTTTTTTTTAATGATTTTTAGAACTGTATGCATCCAAACACAGTAGTTTTTTAAAAAAAGATTTAGGTAAATGCAATCTGAATTCGCTTTCAGTGCCAAACTATTAAATTTTGATTTAACTATGAAAAATTCTTTACAAAAAAGTTTTTTCATCCTTATAGTTAATATAATAACTAAAAAATTCAACAAACTATTGTAATGAAATTTGACTTTCAGTTTTATTACCAGAATTGAAACACATGAAATTTTAAACTTATTCCAGTGTTATCATCATTGCCTATGTAAGTGATGGGAATGTGATAAATAAAAAAAGGTAATAACCGTGAATTTTAGAAGTGATTTTTGCATAAAAATTAAATCAAGTTTTAAATCAAATCTGTTGGTTTGAAGTTATAATCTAAAACATGAATTTGGTTTACTTCACTTTTCAATGAAGTTGAACCTGAAAGAGATTACTTGTGAAATTATATGATTAAGTCAAGGAGAAAACACTTTCACTGGTTTTAAGTAATGATTCTTCAAATCAATTCTACTTAATGATATTAGTTTAGTATTATGGAAGCAAAAAAGAAAACCTCCAGCTTGTACTTAGCTGCATAAAATGTTTGAAAAACTATCGTTCTTTTGCTCTCTGAGGTAACGATGTAGCTTTATTTTTAATAAGTCTTATACATTTTTTATTTCTATTTTTTTTTATATTAGTTGCTATTTTTAAAAAGTTTTAACTTCATGTATTATTGAATTTTAAGGATTATAAGTACATTTTAATTACATAAGAAATATTTTTCCCCCTGTAGTTGTCTGTTTCAGAAGTGGAATGCATGATTAAAACAGGCACTGGGAGATACAGGGAAGCACTGTTTTTTATAAATTGGCTGAAAACTTCCTCTTGGTCTTCTGATATTGTTTCTGGCCTGCAACAATTAGTTGAAGGAAATCGATTTTATGGTGATAATTCTGCAATATTGGAAATACAAATGTATCAAAGACTATTGAAAATGTGCCAAGAAGATGCTCTTGCAGGTAGTACTATTTTTCTAATAAATTAACTAGACCCTTTTTCTAAATTCCTTTTATTGAATACCTGGAGATTAAATGCTTCAAAGCTCTATTCCATTTTTGTTTATTTATCTATTGTTTGTGATCTTTGAAAATGAAAAAATTATTGAACAAATTACTGTACAACAATCCTTGAAAGGAACAGTATATAGAAAACAGTAAGCAATTTCATTGTCAGTAAGCTATTTAATACTTTGGATACAAAATTTTACATTTGCAACAAATTTAATTTTGTATGTCTCTAAAGCATTAAATATTATTCATGATTTAATTTATTTAACATTATTGCAGATATATACTTCTATGTAATATTGAGATAAGGCAAGTAGTATTACAATATATTACAGCAAATAAATTCATACAAATGCATGGCATTCTGATAATGCACCACAAGGGTTAATATAATTCTTAATTTCTGTTGTATGCACAGAAATAGGCTTATTATGTGAAAAATTAAATCATATCCTAATGGTTGATTAGATCTTTAAATGTGACTCTCTAATACTAAAAAGTAAGCTTAAAAAAGGTTTTAATGAAATTAGAATGATATTTAATTACATAATTATGTTTTGAAGAATCGAAAATTATGTTTCTACTTACATAAAAATTATCTTTAAAATGATCATTCTTAATGAATGAAGTTTTTATTGGCATATTTGCCTAAAAGTGTCAATTATGAATTATATTTTGTGCCTTTTGATAAAAATTGTTAATTACTATAATCATTAATATTTATAAAATAAATTTCCATAATAATTTAGAATTAAGGTATTAGGATCGTGTATTAAATTAGTTTGATTTGCCATAATTTTTGTGACAAATCTGCAATTCTGCGTATGGAATTATACATCAAGTTCTATTAATCTTAATTTGATATATGTTTCTTTAGTTATCATGTTTGCATACTCATCATCCATCAGACTTTATGTTTTTAAATTTCATTTAAAATTTGTTTGAAATGTGTAGCTTTTCTAATAAAAACTATAAATATGGTTATAACTTATATATCACATTATCTAACTATGTATATCACAATTTCTCCTTACATTTTTTCTATTATGTTCACAGATTAATAGAATTTCTAAACTACCTGTATTGAATTAAGATAATTTACAATGTTAAATTCATCAAAATTTTGAAACAGAATTTTTCTGATAACGATGTTATTTCATATATGAAAAAGTAGAAACAAAGTAATAAAAGAAGTAAGTCTATGTCTTTAATGTCTAAAGAAGAATAAATTTTTAGTGATTATAATGGTCTATAAAAGTGTGAGCTGCTATTTTCGAAAATAGCATTTGTGTAGAGGATTGCTGAAATGCTTACAAAATGTTGTTTTCTAGAATGTTTTACTTTTAAAATTTTATGTTATCAGAATTTTATTTTAAAGAAGCAATAAATTTTCTTTTTTGGTTATTATGTCACAATGAAAGTTCATTGACTATCAAAATAAATAATAAAAAAAAGCATTTAAAACCATTTTTTTATTGAGTGAATTTTATTTATAAACATCAAAATAATTGAACATTAAATGGATGGTATATTTTAGGACTTCAGATATAACCTCTTAAGATATGCTATCTATAAAAGTTATTTTCCTTTCATATGACTAAATTATCTGCATTTTTTAAATTTCCTATTACTTACTGTAACATTCTTTCTTTTTTTAATAGATATCCTGGTTCCTGAAGAAAATTTAAAAGAAATTGTAAAATATCTGGGTGTTCTTCTTGAACAACTTTTTAAAAGAGAGATGAAATCTAAAAGAATAGATCTGGCCTTGTATTTTATCCATGATGTGTTCATTGCAATTCTAAAAAATCCTGAGGTGAGCTGTCTTTTATATTTACATGGCATTTGTGTGCATATTTTTTATTTGTGTATAAAATTGTAACTTCTTCAAAAACTATTAATTCAGAATATGTAGGTGTATATTTTTCATGAAAGTTATGAGAATGTCCTTAAGTTAAATTTTAATCACAGAATATCAAGGATGCTTTCACCAAGACTTATATCATTATAATATATATATTTTGTATTTTTGAAATGAAGTCAAGAAAACTTGTTTCGTTTTTTTGTATGTTTTTTTATTTTACTGATAGGACCAAAATGTGATGCAGATCTACAGTTATGATGCTCAATCCACAAACAATATTTTCTGTATTTGGCTATTTTTATCTTAGAGTTGTTTCAATCGTGTACCAAGTTTTAAACAGTTTAATAAATACTTGGGGTCAAGAAAAGGCAATTACAACTTTCATAAGTCTTTCTTTGAGATTCTTTAATATTTCTGAATAAAAGTAGCTAAGAGAAACATTCAAGCAAAAGCAAATATCATGCTAGACTTTTTTTTTTTTAATTTTTACTAATTGCATTTAGGTTTCTATAAATATATAAATAAAAATTATTTGCCAATAATAAAAGATTGTAAATTTAAAAAGTTTTTTAAAAGAAGACTATATTAATAAAATCATGGTATTGTTTTATTTTTGTAATTCTGTTTTTAATTAAACAGTCATTTTTGTTTTTAAATTGCTTTTAATCATTCTTTTTTTTTTTTTCTGTTAAAATGTTTTGGAAATGTGAATTGTAATGTTTCTCCAATTTTATAATATAGGTACACTCTTACTCTTATATTATAGCTACATATACTAAAATGTACAAAAAGAGAGAAATATGAAATGGATAGTAAGGAAATAACAAGTTGCAATAAAAATAATAATAGTAGGAATGGCTCATATTTTATCATCTTACTTTAGACAAGGCTGGCAATTACCTCTTAGGGCAAAGAAATTATGCATATATTTTTTTTAATTAAGTTAAAAGAAAGAACTGATTGGTATTTGGCTTTAATACAAGATACTGATAATTTCAACTTTGATTGTAAAGACATAATTTTATATCTAAATTTTAATTATTAGAATTATATTATCAAAGTTGCATGTTATAATCAGAACATTTTTTAATATGGAAAAGCTTTAATAGTGTCCAGATTATTAAACATTATTATTTAAATGTTTTGGGGAACCAGTTTGTTGATCAGAATTATAGAGTGCAAAAAATATGTGTATATGTGACTCTTTCTTAAGGGTTTCTCAGCAATATATTTTCATATTTCAAATTTTAATAGACATGCAGTTTATTGTTTTAAAAAAAATTCTTACAAACTAAGTAATATAAAAAAATTAATTCCATTCCTACTTAGGTCAGCAAATAATGTTTATTATTATCATTTTAGTTACTTTTTATGAAATAATTATCAAAAAAATTATTAAATGTCAATAAAAACATCAAATGTCATCCATTACAAGTTTTATATATTATTTGTTAAAATTTTTAGCTTGGTGACAAAGTTGGCAACTGTAAAATATTAAAAATTAATTTAATTTATGAATATTTGGAAAAAAAACTTTATTAACATCAAGTATCTTCCATAGCAAGTTTTTTAAAAAATGTTTGAACTTGTGGATGAATAAAAAGTATTTTATTAACGATTGAAAATTTGTACAAGATGTGTGTATGTGTCAATTTATAGTAGGAATTGAAATAGTGCAGTTCTTTGAAAAGTTGATTAATATATATATATATTTTTATATATATATATATATATATATATATATATATATATATATATCCATTACAGCTTACTTTTCAAATCAAACAATTTATGTAGTTGTAAAATAAGACAATTAAAACTTGTTTTAAGAAGAACCCTTTTTAATATGTATGTACACTCATATAACTGAACCATCAACAAGAAAGAAGAATGTAGTATAGAAACATTTACAATAAAAATGACTATAAATGTATTAAAAAGCAGAGCATTACTTAGCAAATTATAAATAGAACATCATAAAATACGGATATTTTAGGTTTTTATGTTAGATGTTTTAGGTAAATGAAAAAATCATGTTCATGCTCTAATATTTTCAGAAATTATGAAGAAATATTCCAAATTTCACTTAATTTTAATTAATTAAAATTATATTGAAAATTTTCAAAAAATTGCTTGAAGATGCATCTTTTTGCCCTCTTATGTATGTGCTAAATTTTATACTTTTAGATCCAACAGTCTGTTTTTAAATGAAATATTTTAAACTGGATTTTCTTACTTGTTTATGGTAAAGCTGTAAACTTTTAACTTTTTTCTTTCTAATGCACTAGTACACAATGCCACACATCTCTTTTAATTGAGATACTGACAAAATATGTGAAATCTCTAGCTCAGAAATTTTTAGCAAGACATTTATAATAAATTATTGAATAGTCTATCAGCTTACTTGTTTTACTTATATTTCATGAAGTATTCCATCTTGCTGGTGATAAATTGTTTTCAACATATGTTGATATGCATATTTGATGTCCTAATGTATTATTTTAATATGATGTGGTTCAATATAATTTTTTTAAATAATTTACTGAGTATTGTACTTTACAAACTAATTCTATTCATTAAATTATCAATTCTTTTTGTAAATAGAATGGAATTTTTTTAAATAAAATTATTTACAGATATTATTATAAACTTTACTTTCAGCATTTTATTTCAAAAAAAATATATTATATGGATTTTCTATTATTTACTCTTATTTTTTCTCTATCTTATATAAATATTAATTATATGTATGCAATTTTTTATGATTTTAATCAAAAAAAATTGAAATTCTGAAAAATAACATTTTAAAAAACTTTCTGACTGATGTTACTGAAAAATGAAGTTAAATATTTTTAATTAATTTTCACTCACTTGTTAATAATTTAAATAATGTTATTTCTGCAATGTATACTTTTCTAAATATTTTAATAGTTTTATTATATGTTAATTTAACTAAAATTTTGATTAATGTAAATGAGGCATCTAGTTGAGATTTTCAGAAGAAAAAAAAATTCAAGATCTTTTAATATTTTAAAGTAGAAAATTATTAAAATTAAAAAAATCTATTTATATCTGTAACTGTAATATATATATATATAGATTTCAGTAATAAAAGTGTACTTATAAAGTCTCTTTATATGAAATTTATTTTTAATTTACTTAATTTATTCTTTAAATGGTATATAATTATCTATAATAACATTAACTAATCTATTATTTTATACTGAGCATATTTTGAAATTTGTTCTTCAATTAGATATCTTTTTTTTCCTTTTAGATTTGTTGGAAGCTAGAATCAGTAGAAAATTTTGTTTATCAGCTTTTCTTTGCAAGTCTACATGATACTGTTGATTTAAAGAATCAGGGTAATTTCACTTTCATTTTTTTTTTTTTTCCCCAAATCAATTTTTACTTCATATTATCTAAGTTTCTGTTTAATTGATTTTTTTTAGATGAAGTGTCCGCGATTTTATTTGAGATTCTGGATGCCTTTATTACCTCTTATTTGCAAGCAAAGGACCAAATCATGAATGAAGAGAGTGTAATTTTCAAAATAGGAAAAGAATTAAATTCTTCTCTTCATTCTCTCACATCACATGAAGGGTAAGTTTCATTTTGATTTGATATGTATTTTCTTTTATTTATTTGTGCAATATCACGTGAAAAAATAATGCATTTTAACCTTATAAAACCAATAACAAGCTCTTCTCCCTTGACTTTCTCCTATGTATCCATAATATGACACTTTCTTTTATAGCTTCATATAATGAAAAGAATCAATTATGCATTCTGAATCTATTCCCAGTGATTGCGGCTGATAAATTTTCTTCATAAATTTAAAAAACCTTTTTAATACACTATATAAAAATTCATTAAAATATAAATATTTGCAAATGAAACTTAAATATTGACATAAAATATGAATCAATATTTTTTAAATGTATCCTCAATATTGTTGTTCACAAAACTGCTATATTTATAAATATTTTCTTTTTATGAGAATATCAATATTGTTTGCATTTCTCACAGATAATTCATATTTGAGCAATTTTTGGTTTCAATTAATTTTCTTTTTTGTCTCTAAGAAGTTTGTATCTTTATACAAATTTTGAACTTGAAATGTGAATATTAGCTTCCCAAAATACTGCAAGGAGTTTTCTGCATTAAAAGAAAATTAAACGTGTGAAAAACATTAAACATGTATGTTTAATTTGTTGACTTTTGTACTTTCGAATAGGCAAAAGGAAATTACTTTTTCTCCCATTTTTTTTTTTTTTCTTACATGTTCAAAAATGTAATTTTAAAAATACTTAAATTTCTGGAAATTTTATTTTAAAAAATACAGACAATACAAAGACATATCTAGAATAAAGGACAAACTTTTGAATTTAGGTTCAAAACTATTAAAATATTCATTTAATTTAAAGAGGTTTGATAATAAATCATAAGAAATGCAATAAAGAAAAAATGTAATTCATGAATAGATTCATAGATTTTTTTTTTTTTTTTTTTTTTCAAAATTATATTACAATTGATTTTAGCTGTATTTAACAGTTACCACATTTCTCTAAAATATAATGATAATAAAATATGTAAATGATAAAAAATTGAAGTGCTAATTGATAAAAAATGTAATGTTATAATTTCAGATTTATTTTATTTGATAAAGGAATAAGCTGAGTAATCTAAATTGAATAAATAATTAGTACGTAATTTGTCCTTAACAATTATAAACATATGAAGTAAAAGATTTTTTTTTTTTTAATTAAATGATCAGTGTCAGTAAAAATTAAGTGAAGAGAAAAAATGCTTCTAAAAGATTTTTTCTACTGAAATTGTATATTTTTTTAATAACTTATGCATAAATTTTTTTAAAAAAAGAGCTGATTTATTGTAATTTCATAAAGAAATTGCAGTCTTTGATTGAATTTATTTTTATGTACTTATAAATATTTCGTTTTTGTAGTTACTGTCTTCCTTTCTACAACTGTTCTTTAATTCAGTTGAATGATATAAACCATTATGTGTCAATTAAGATCAGAAATATCCCATAAAGAACTTTGGCCTTGAAAATCTTAGATTCCATTCACCTCTATATTAGGCCTCCTTCCTAAAAATTAGTCAGAGCTTTATTGAACATGTCGAGTCCAGATACATAGGATTAAAAATTTGAAAACTTTAAAAAGTATTAAGAAGGGAAAGTTGAAACTCTAAACTTGGCTAGGAATTCTTATTTATAATGATGCACAATTAATTTTATTCAACTCATTCACAAAATGTGCAATGAGATATTTTGGAGAAATTACTTCTGTTTAGACAAAAATATTTACTGTTATTTTTAGACAATATTGTATTGAAAATAAAACAGCTGTCTTAAAAGGAACTCTGTTTTGTTGAAAGAATGTTTTTCAGCATCATTCTTTGAATTTTGAGGTTTCATGCACTAATATGAAATGGGCTTGCAATTATATTCTTTTGTCATTTGTTAAGTGTTATTTCTAGCTATAGAAGAAAAATCAAGGTATTAATGTCTGAAGAATCCTTCAGTCAGAGTTAATTATTTATTTTTTACTTAAAGATAGGAATAAATGAGTTCAGTTTTATTCACAATCAGGATGTTCTAATGTAAAATATTATTTTTCTTGTTAAAAATTAATGCAATTTTTGGCAATAATTTGCATTAATTTTTAACTTTTAATTAACAATTAGAGTTAGTTACTGTTTTTTCTTTGTTCTTAAGTTCTTTTTGTGTATGTGGGTGCAAGAAAAAATTTGACTAGATTTTTTAATTGAGTATCAGCTTCTAATTTTTATCATAAGGCAACTTAGTATGGAGTTCCAAGTCTTTACCTTACTTCTTTTCAGCAGTACAGTTGTGATGTTCATTGCAAAATCATCAACAATTTAGTCTTCAAAAGCTATATCTATATTGAATTTTGATTATTTGTTTTCATTATGATGCTTTTGATATAGATTTATTGTAATTGAGTTTCTTTAGAGCATAAATAACTTTTTAAATATTGTGAAGAAAAATGCTTATGATTAATTGTGATGAAAAGTTATTAAATATCTGTTGTTTTTCACTTTTCTTTTGGTGAGGACTTTGTTATAAAATATTTGCATTAAAATTTATCCAATTAAGGTTTGCCATGTTACAAAGTTTCAGAATTTGACTATGAATTTCCCTTTAATTTTCTCATGAATAAATGAAGTGCAGTATGCCATCGTTCTTTGAATAATGAAATATATCTAAGAAGCTTGTGTTTAAAATTTCTGAGCACTTTAATATTGAAAGTATTTTTTAACATCATTTATTTTCTTTTTTAGGGCTTTATGTGTTGAAAAGCATTGTTTGTTCTTCCTTACATCTGTAGAAAAGTATCTGTCCATCCACAAGCCACATCTTCACTCTACACTCTTTATATCTTATAAACTTATGGATGTAATTTTGCCATCAACAGACTCATGGAACTCTTTGAAATCCAAATTGATAATTGTAAGAAAGCATTATGCAAGATTCCCCAAAAATTAGAAGAAGCATTTATTTAATTAAATATGGTAGATAAACATATATTTCCAGCTATAAATTTTCATTAATAAATAGAATAGATAATGGTATGAATATGCTCTTCATTCACTTGAAGTTGGTAATAAGAAGTTTTTTAAAAGCATATTTTAAAAAAAATCTTTCCATATAATGCTAAAATGTCAGGCAACTATTTTTCCTGTTTTCGTCTATGCCCATACAAACTTTTACTATTCTATCTATAAAGGTATTAGTTTGCAAAGGTATTAGATTTATTGAAAGAAAGGAATAAGATTTATTGACTTAGATCACTTTTGCACATCTTTGATTGGTCTTGAATGCTTCTTCCATTGTATGTTTCCAGGTTAATACAGACATTACATTAGATTATTGAAAGGAAGAGTAAAAAAATAATAACTGCATTTATTAACTCTTATTAAATGCAAAATATAAACAAATAAATGCATTAATTGAAATGTTAATAAAACTTACTACAAATGAACATTTTGATACTTAAACAAAGTTTCAACCCTTTAATAATACTTGCATCACAGATACCTGCATTTCGATTACATTCATTACAAATCATCATATTTAATATCATACTTTGTTATTGAAATGCATTATTTTTAAGAAAGCTTAACATCAGATACATAATTGTGAGAAAAAGATTCTTTCTTCTTGTTCAGTATCACTATTTCACTTACATATATCAATATCCCTTCTTAAGTAAAAATTATAAAACTGGCCATTTTAAAGTGAATTAATTGTACGCATAAACATCAAACTTCTTTCAAGTAATGATGATTGATTGTTAAATATTGCTTATGGCAATTGTAATATATTGAATAAGCTGTCATTTCTAAAATAAATGTCTCATCTGAGTATATGATAGCTGCTTTGAATTTAGAAATAAACATATCTCTGAAAAAAGTTTAAAGCATAAAATTTCATATGTTCATAAATGAATGCAAGAGAAATGCTTTATTAAATGACATTTTTATGCTATGATTATAGAATTTTTTAACAGTAAAATTTCACAAAAGCAAAAGTATTTTCACATAATTGCCATAATTTAATAAAAGTTTGTAATGAAGTAAAATTATGCATCTAGTTGCAATGTTTAGGAAAATAAATGCTTAATCTACTTTTGGGGGGCATGAGTTTTATTGATTGAATTTTTATATATCTAGCACTGAGAATATTTTTTGTGTGTTTGATTATTTCTTTATTGAATGTATAATAATGTTTTATTGTTCCTCTATGTAATATTATTTAATCTTTTTTTCATGTCATTATAAAATTGTATGTATGTATATATTTATATATATACAGTGGTGGCCCAAATTGTGGACACCTTTGAAAATTTTTATGTTTCCTAACTTTGTATGCTTGTAAAAAAATGTAACATTTCACAAAATGCAAATTCTTTCATATCATTTTAAAAAGAATTTAATGCTGATTTCAATTTTTTTAAAAAAATTCAAATATTTGCAATACAAAAAAAAAGTTGAGTGGTTATAATTATTGAGATGCATTACATGTCGATTTTAAGTTTGCCTTCTGATATCATAAACAAAATTTTTGGACTTCAAATGAGTCATTGAACTATCCACCTATCAATTTCAACATAAAAAAGACCATATTCATGTAGCACAATAATTTAAGTTCTCTTTCTAAGTGCCTAATATATTCTTTTATTTGATGTCATTGCTTCTTGACTAAATATGAGAAATATTTACAAAAATTCCCTCTGTATATTTGAAAGTTTAACAGAACTTCTAACTTACAATTTTATTACATAAAAACAGACTTCTTTCAACAGAAAAAAGCTTAATAATGACTGTTCCTTTAAACATGATGTCAGCTTCTATTAGCAGTTAATAACACTTGTTTGGTTCCCAGAATTAGAGCAGTGATTTGTCAGATAAGTCAGAAATTACAATCCACTTCATCACTTGTCTTTCTTATTCAGATTAAAGTAAGAATAACTCTCTTTTTTGTATTACTACTTGTATTGAAATGAGCGTTAAGTTCTCTTTAAAATATGAAAGAGTTTGCATTTTGTGATATATAATATTTTCTATAAGTATACAAACTTAGAAAACATAATGATTTTCAAAAGTGCCCACAGTTTTGGCCACTACTGTGTGTGTGTGTTCAGATTCTAGGCATTAATACTTTTTTTTTTTGATAATATAGATAGTAATAATAGTTTCTGGAATGCATGTTATGTTACTATATCCTATTCTTTGTTCAGAATTTGTTCACATCTGCTGATCATTATTTTTATTATTATTATAGATAAATGATTTTTTACTAGTTTTATTAAGAATCTATTGGATAATAATCCATTAATAATTGTCATAAAATGATTTCATCTAATTTTATAGGAATAAAAATTTTAACAATAAATTTGTAATTAAAAATATGTTCCAAATTTTTCATACGTCTCTCTGGTGTAGTTACTTTATTAAATTGAACAAAAGAAATTGCAAATGGTATTTAAAAGTAATATTTCAATGGAATAGTGCTTTCCAAAAGATAGGGCAAATATATAAATGCTGTAATTTCAAAATTTACTTCACTCATAAAATAATTTCCTAGTTGCACAAATGCCATTTTCACTATAACTGTAATGTAAGAGTTGTGAGGGCTTTTTAATTTTCCCTTGGAATCAAAACATTGAAGTCTGTACATTCCTTCAAAAACTCTGTATTAATTGGAATTATTCCTCTTGCCCTTTCTTTCATCCTTTCTGCTTATGTGATGTCCTGGGCAAAGAAATCTGGACTATGTCCATGAAATTATAAAAATCATTTTTTAATTGCAACATCTTCTTCAATTAAGGTTATATAATATTCATTATGTTTAGTTATTATATATTATTAATAACTTGTAATACTGTACTATATTAATTAACTTATATACATTTCTGTAGTATTATAAATATTTGTGTATAATTCTGAAAGATTAAGTAGTGTTTTTCCATACATCTGAGTGAAACAATTGCCAATATTATTTGTAAAAACTGTATATATTTATACTCTTTTCAGAACATAGTTCCCTTGTATTTGAAGAAAAAGATATTTTATCCTTTGGTAACAGAAGAAAAATTGTTTTATCCAGAAGACATTGTTCTGAAATTTAATCTTGCTGCTAATGTTGTTTCTAGCATTTTGTGTGATGAAAGTGTCATGTCTGAAGATGACGAAGAGAATACAAAATTTCTTATGCATTATATCAATGAGCATTTTGCACATCTCTTATGGTGTTTAACCTTTAATAATGGAATAAAAACAAATATGGTAAGTAATCTTGACTCTATGATTTTTTTAAATATATAATTTTATGGAATTATATTTTCTGCTGCAAAAGATAATAAATTTATCTTGTTTATATTTTTGTAATATCGGCATATATATAGGTTGTTATTTTTAATATTCATTTTTACTCAACTGAATAGATATTTCTTGTTTAGTTTCTAAGACCTTTGCATTCATTGTGTAAAATTCTTTTTGTAAAAACTTGGAATTTTCAAGCAAGCAATACCAATCATATCTTTACTAATTGACACCTTTTTTTCTATACTAACTTTAGTACCTTTTGTATAAAAATAGAATAAATGAAAGACATCTTATTTTTTTAACATTTTATCACAATTTGCACTATGTCCATTAATATTGAAACTGTTGTTAATGCTTGCCACAGCATTGAAAAAATACAGGGCTATAAAAATCATCTAAAAGCAGGGAAATCTGAAAATTTTCACAAAAACTGGGGAAGGTACAGGGAAAAATGAGCGTCTTATTTCCTTTTTTCGCTTAAAAGAATAATGCTAATCTCTAAATATTGCAGGAATGAAATATTGCTGCTAATAGCTCCAAAAATGTAACATTGCTGTTCACAACTGTGCAGTTGCTTAAAATTGCACTTTTTTTACTTGCCCCCTATATATTTCTGTAAATCAGTATAAAGACAGTTATTTAAACCCATATTTATTAAAAAACGAGGCATTAGTGTATAAAAAGCAAATAGTAGATTTGCTTATTCCAAAGCTCAAATTTTCCCAGTATGTTCAGAATATGTAAAGATCAAATTTGAAATTTTTCAAAAAACGTTTTTAACTAAATTCAAAAAACAGTTTGATTTATTTAAGGAAAAAATTTGTTTAGATGAACTCTATTCTAATATTTTGTAGTCACATGGCATTGTAGCTGTGGAATTGGATTTAGTATCAACTTAGGGTATGCTTGTTAGAATCCGATAGAAGGTTCTTTGGTTTGAAAACTATGTATGATGCCACAAGCTTTTATGAAATGTTTTAAATTTCAAACATTTTACTAAATTAGCTCAGAAAGATATTGTGCAGCTTTAGAAAAGGGGGGGGGGGGCATCTAACAAAGACAAAGCAGCATTGCAAATCAAATTGTTGCAAGCACACACACATATATGTATGTATGTAGGAAACTCATATCCGAAAAATTGCAGAAAATGATGCTTAAGTATGTGAATTGTCAAAAATAAATAAAAAGGATATTCTTGCTTGTTAATATTTTTTGCTTAGTAGTCATTAAATGGTTTATATCATGAGACTAAGTATGTTGTTTTGTGATTTATTTAATTGGAATTTTAAGTAAAATACAATTAATGTGTTAATGAGCATTCTAAGTAATTCTAGTCTGCCCCAATCTTAATATGAATTTTGCTCTTGCTAAATTCTAGACTGTAAATAAAGAGAAATTGCAGTTGTCCCCCCCCCCCCCCTGTATATTCTGTTTCAAGTGTACATTTAACATTTAGAGAATGTGCTTTTTTAACTTACATCCCCCCCACCTTGCACTTACATGTGGAATTATTTAGGTGAGTACCTCCCCCCTCAGTGACAGTTGATTTTTGTCTTATTTGGTTAAATTTCTAAACATGAAGTTCATGAATAAATATACATCTCTTAATATTATTTAGTCTGATTTTTCAGCATAAAATTTCTAATTTTGATATATTTTCTTTTTTATATTCTTCTTGGATTGTATATTTATAAGTTTCAATCATTTAAAACATCTAACTAACTTTATGAACACTTTATTTATAAGTACCTGCAAAAAAATTTAAAATTTTGATATTATTTATTTAGAAGCTCATAATTTTCTGGAGTAAAATGAAAATTGTAACTGATATCAGTTATTGATTCTCAGATGCTAAATATTAGAAGGCACTAGCTTCCTCTAATATGAGTATTTTAATTTTTTATTTCACTTTTAGATAGCTGATGGCAGTTCACTTGTGGAACACTTGCAAGAGAAATGTTTGAAAATGCTCTCAGTTTTATCTAATTGTGCCATTGAACAATTGAAACAAAAGTTATTTGATATGTAAGTAAATTATTGATGGAAAATTTTATTTTATTTATTTATTTTCGTTTTAAAAATGTTTGATATTGATTTTCTGTTTGTTAGGTCCCTTTTAGATGAAAATTGGGCTCTTTGTTTAATGACCTTGTCTGAAATATTCCCTTCGTGCAACCTCAAAAATATTGCTGATAAGAAGTTTGATAAAATCTCAAAAGAGTGAGTTTATATTTAACATTATCATTTCTGAAAGGTAAAAGTTTTATTAACTGTTTGTTCTCAGTTCTCTCTCTCTCTTGATCAATTGATCAACTAATATGAAACCTACAGCAATAAATAAGGTATCATTGAGAAAGATTTTTTTTTCTAATTTATAATAGTATATTCAGTTCTCATTTAAATATATTGCTTAATAAAATGAAAATTAAAGATCATTGACATTATAAATCAGTGTCTAATATGTCAATAAATGAGCTTTGGGATATGATCTTCTTGCATGATTGATTTATCTATTTATAATATTTTTAATATAAATATATAATGATTGAAACTTTTTTGTGTGTCTGGAAATGTCATTTTAATAACCAAAATAATGAATTAAAAATTCAGAATGAGTTCATTTTCATACCAATGAATTGTATTAAGCTATTTTGTATATATGCTTGACTGAGTAATTATATCAGTAATAAAAAAAAAATCATTTTGGAGAGAAGTGTAAGAATATTTAGTTTGTGAAAGTTTCTCATGGTGGTGGCAATTTTTGTAGATGGTATATAGGTCAATAAGAACAACAAAATTTTATGCAAACTGCCGATGTTTATATCTTAAAGTTGAGAAGAGTATTTTTTGGTGAAATTCCATAGCTTTATATATTACTTTTAAATATGTCATTAACTCTTTGAAAGCTAATAAAATCATTAATAGGACTATTTAACTGAGCATAATGCTATATTTCATAATTCTTGCTTTAAAGAAAAACTGGAGTTGTATCTGAGTATAATAAGAAAGACTGCATTTAATGTTTTTATTGTTATTTATATATTTAACTTTTAGGATGTGTACATGATTATTTTTAAATAAGAAGAGATTCTTATAATTAAAATTGCATTTTAAGTGTTAAATTGTTGGTTTTTATTTCATTGAACAATGTAATTGAATTTAGATGTTATGGAAGGTTTCTTTTTATTATTAATTTTGTTAGATCTGAGTAAAATGTTTTTCTTAGAGATTTTTAGAATGGTGTTGATAAATGTAACTATGGAATGTTGTTTCTTTTTTAAATATCTCATAACCATCATTAACATTAAAGTTAATGTGAATGGTGTTATTATGTATTGTAAATGATGGTTATTAATATTTAATAATCATCATTCACATGTGTATTTTTAAAAGGAAAACAAAAAATCAAAGAATAATTTTTAGAATATGCATTTTTCTCACTCTATCGCTCCAGATATTTCTAACAGTAATTCTTCACGATGTGGGAAGAAAAAAAGTATTTTGTACATGTTCTTTAATATTGAGTTACAATACCTATAAATTGTGACCATCATGAGCTATAAGCTGAACAAACAAAATTTCCTAATTACGATAAAATTAAAGTAATTTCTTCATGCTATAGTTTTTTTTTTTTATTAATTATAAATTGAGGCTTCATTTCTCTATTTGTTTTGTATCTCAGCATATTTATATACTTAAGATTGTTACTTACCTATTAAATTTTAATAAACTTGATTAAAATATTTATTTTATTAATTGAATTAAATCTTTATTATTGATAGTTTCAATTTTTCAGCATCATTTTCTTTGCATGATATAAATTTTCTATCTTATTTAGGTGGCCTGGTTTGCATAAATATGTTGTTCGTCAAGTATTGATACATCATTTATCAATGGAAGAAAAAAAATCTCAATTGAAAGAACTGGTAACTGACTTGATGAAAATGGAGGATCTAACTGATTTTAGTAAGAATGATATGTTTTGTTTCCTCTTAATGTAATATAGAATTAATATTATAATTATTCTTTACCATTAGTGAAGTCCAGTTTCAAAGCATGAAAATGAATCCAATTCTGTAAATGCTAACATGCATCCCGAAGATTTAGCAAATTTAAATATTGAGTCTCACTAATAGAAAAGAATATATACTGAAGTATTTTCATTTAACCCTTTATCCACTGATGGTACTTATAAGTACCAATCACTTTAAAACTTTATAGCACAACAACCATTACTTATATTCTGATGGTACGTTGTTGAAACAGTCTTTTAACTCTTCTTTTTCATGATAGATAGCAGTAGTTGTTCTGGGCTGTTGAATTTTGCGAGGAAGAAAGCTATTTACAAACGGACATTGTGTTCTTTTGCTGCCATTTTGTACGGATTGCCGCTCTTATCTGTTCTTTGCTATAAATATATAATATCAAACCAAAATTAAGTGTTGCATTTTTTTTATTCATTCTGTATTATCTTGGAATATTATTTGCCCAATCATTATAAGATAACAGATTATGTAATGTGATTAACATATGGAGAAAAGTTTTCAGTGTTGGTTTCAAAGTTTTCAGTCAAAGCAACAGTGTTGGAGAAAAAGTTTTCTCCAACACTGCTTTTACTGGCAGTATTTATAAGTACCACCGAATAATTCGACCGTTAATCACATTACATTATCTGTTATCTTATAATGATTGGGCAAATAATATTCTAAGACAATACAGAATGAATAAAAAAATTCGTAAATGAAAAAAAATTGTTTTTATGATTATCATCAAATGTGAATTTCTACCATTATTATGTATAAAATAAAATTATGTCAGTTTGATAATTTCTTTGTTTTCTTATGAGTGTTTTTTGGTTATTTAACATTTTTAAGAGGTTAAATTTCATTACGAATATCATCCGTATTTTTTTTCTATTATGAGGAAATTTATGCATAGTGTACTGACGGTATTTTTAAGTACCACTTTAATTAATTAGTTCTAACAAATTAAATTTTGCACCGGGAGATTTGTTTTCTTGTATATCCTTTAATTAGCAATATGGCAGCTAGAAAAAATATATTTATGAAGGAATTTTCAGTAGTTCATAATGCAGTAGGTTAATGTGCTTTTTTTACATTAATAAAATTTATAGAAGAATTTTCAATTAAATACATAATACTGTAAAATCAATTTTGATAAATAATATCATAGAAAAAAGAACAGTCTAATATTGAATAAAGCAGTTTTCTTTGTGCAAACTATAAATTTCCAAAGGGGAATGACTAGGAACAAATAAATTTATATTCATTGCTAAAAAAAAATTCTAGAACATTACTTGAACAGCCTAGAATAACTTACAAAATGATTCAGGATGTAGTGTGAAATTTATTATGTAAGGTAAAAAAGGCAGAATGGAGTCAGAAGCATATAGCAACTAATGAAAGGAAATGCTGCCAAATTGAATAAATAAAGATGCAAAAATAACTAACATGCAACTGGTGGAATTCTATTATTTAACTACACTTTATACATGAACATTGTTTACAAATATCTGGTCTTAAAACTTTATTTGAAATTACCTTGCATTTTGAAGCTTTTTTAATCCAATAAATGCTGTATCTAATTGAACCTCAGATGCAAGACACTGAAATCCAACTATAATATAATAAAACAAGAACTCTTAGTTTGTCCAGAATACATAACTGACTACGTTTTCCTGCATAATTTTGGCTTGTTCTTATGTTTTCTATATCCTTTAACAATTTGTTCATAGAATTTCTGTCCTTCCTTTGTGACAGACAGTTTAAGTTGATGTTGCAATGGAAATTAACTGCATCATTTCATGGTCTTATTGTAATAGGAAAACTAAAATTTTAACATCAAAATTGGATATTCTATGTCTTAAAACATTATATTTGAAGTTTAACAAAAGTGGAAAGTAATCCTAAGGTGCCTAAATAATTTGAGTTAACCTTAAATTAATGTAAAACTAAAATCTGAATCTTAGAATCTTATTTTAGAAAGTTTTTTGATCATCCATCTTTCAATGTATAATCTTTTAAAAAAAAAAAAAATTAAAACTTTTTAATAATTGGAACAAGTAAAACTGGTTGTACTGACAGGGTAATGGTTCAAAATATGTTGAACTAAAAAGGGTCTAGCATTACGCATTATAATTCAGCAATTAAATAGAAACATTAGTTGTTACGTGATTAACTGAATAAAATGAATTTACTTTATTCTAAGAGAATGTTTCCTTGGAAGAAAAATTTTGGAATAATTAAAAATGGAGAACTTTATAAATACAATAAATTAAAAGAAAATTTGTTTAAATTTTTATAGGGACATGAAAAGGTTCCAAGTTTTTGATACTGAAAAAAAAAATTAATGAATAAATTTTTAAAAAATAAATAGTTTTGGTTCAGTTCAAATATTTATGCAAATGATTGCTAACTATAAAACCCTTATAAGAGGATAAGACACTTCATAAAAACAATAAAGAATTAAATAAAACTTCTTCAAATCATATTATTTGATTAAATTTTTCATTATATCAGTTCAGATTTTAGCATTACATTAAATGTTCGATAGTCACATCGAATAGAAATCCTCCATAGCAACAAGTTTAAAAACTCATATGTTTAGATTTTATATCTGCATTCTATAACATCCAAATGATTCTTTAATATAATATTGGTCCAAAATTTATAGTTAGTAGTGAGGACCTAATTGTAAATTTCAAAATATGCTTATTTTATATATTTATTTGCTGTATGTTTTAACCTTCCAATATTTTTAGATGTACCTGGCAAATTGGGAGAACTGTGCTGCTACTTACAAGACAAAAGCATGATGGTGTTCCTTGATGTTCAAAACTGCCTTAAAACTCTCTTTGAAAGCATCATACAGTAATATATTTTTATATTTTACTCTAATTATTTATATATTTATTTAGCTTTTTAAATTCTACATTGGAAAGTTCCACCTTTGGTTGTTACATGATTAACTGAATCAAATGAATTTATGTATGAAAAGGGTTAATGATGCTAATATTTTGGAAGTTTTTATTTTTTGTTCATTGAAATGCAGATGAATTAATTTTAAATCCATTACACACACACACCCCTACAAAGTCAAAAAAATTATCTATTTCTGAAAAGGATTTGATTTTCTACTTATTCTTTTCAACTTGATTTTAAAAAAGGAAAAAATGCATTATTATTGATTCCTGGATATCAGCGGAAAAAGAATATTAAATATTTAAGTATTAAAGCAGTAAAATATGAGTTACCTTTTATTAACATATGGGAAGCAAATCATTATCTCCTCTTTATTAAGAAAAAATAGTTAAGAAAATCTGACATAGTTCAGGACATAAAATACCATTTACTTTGATTTTTACTAGATAATTATCGGCTTCTTAAAATTAACTCAAACATTTTGTTGAAATTGTTTTCCCTTTAATTGGTTAATTACTACTTTCATCATAAATTAATGTGAAATTATTTTAATTATCTTTTTTTTTTTTTTTTTTTTTTTGTAGATTTGAATTAATGTTGTTATAAATATTTATATATTAAATGCCAAATCTGTAGCAAATGCTACAAATATCATTACTCAGAAAATCTTGTGTCCTTTTCAGTAATATCCAACATTCTTTTCTGAAGATTGTTTATAATTTCACTTTTATAGTAGCTGAAATGATTTCATTCCATTGTTTTGTCTTTTCTTTTATAATAAGCTGACATATTCCAAAACTTTTCAATATGTTTTAAAAACCAAGTTTTTATGTTTTGAAATGTTTTATCTATTATTTCTTCAATCATATTTTCGATGCAATGTAAGTCAAAACTAATCCTTATTTTTTGGAAATTTACTAAAGATATTCTTATGCTCATCTGTAAAAATGAGGGGGTGTATTTTTCTACTAATATATCTTTTTCTTTTAAAAGAATGAAATTTTTACTTAACAATTATCTTAATTTTAGTGTTTTTAATACAATTTTAAAAATATATTGAAATTTATATTTTAAATTAATTTTTACTCATACTGATTAAGATAACCAAAACCTTTATTTTATTGAAACTTTAATGTGAAGGAATGTTTGGAGAGATATGATAATAAAGTTACAAAACAGTTAGGCTGTTATTTTAGATTGCAAGAATAAAAACACTAATTAAATGAGTACAAGAAGAGAATAAGAGTTTGGAAACACTGTTTTATGTGAAATATTGAGTTGAAATTCTCATCATTTTTCATTACAAAAAAAAAAAAATGTTTAAGTGAAAAAAAAAATTTGTAAAAATTATAAATTAAAAGAATTTTTAAAAAAGAATAGTTAAAATACATATAGCGAAATGTATAATTAAAGATAATATTTTCTTTTAAAAATGTGCCTTTTATACTTATGAATAAAAAGATGTGAAGAATTTTGTAACATAATTTTTAATCTAGAAGATTTTTTCTGTCTGAAAATAATGCAAGCTGATTTATAAAATTATTAGATTAATGAAAATATTTATTTTACTTCTGATAAAATATTTTTTAAGCTTTTATGATATCTTAACTATAAAATAAATTTCTTAGATTTGATTTCACTGACTGTGATCGTCTGGAGTATACTTATCGCTTACAGATGATACACGTTCTCTCCTGTGAAATACAGTATGGATTCTGCATTATAAGTCCAACCATTTGGGATTATTTCATGGAATTACTTAAGAGTACACTTCAGGTTTGTTATAAGCTTATGTATTTTAATTACTGAATCAATACTTATTTTTGAAATACTGTTTGATCTCTACAATTCAGCGTGCTTGTAAAAGCTCTATAGAACATTTACAACTATAAGAAAGTAACTGAAAATTTCTATGCTTCTACTTTTCACTGATTTAATAACTTCAAAATTTAATTATCAGTTAAATTCAATTAATTGATTGATAAAATCAAAATTTGGCCTAATGTACATGGTAAAATTGAGGGAATTTTAAAAGCAGAGTCTGTTTCAAAATTTCATAATGTTTATAACAGTAAAATACAAATTAATTACTAAAAGCTCATGCATGTTTTAGATTTAAAAAATATTCTACTTTTAGAGTTCTAATATTTTATTTTTGAAGAATGTTTTTTAATTTAATATTAAATTTATTTTATTGTTATATTTTTTTAACAGATTTGCTTTTAATATATTTTTATCCCTTGCCTCTTTTTTAGAAATGTCGTGCCAAGACAAATTACGATAAACCAAAGAGTGTGTTGTTGCTGTATCAAACAATTATCATTTTTATATCATTGTCAGAGTTACTGAAAATGACTCAATTTAATCAACCTGACATTGATCCTAATTGGAATCCAGAACCTATATCTGATAAGACATATACAAGTGTGCTTAACTTATTTGGTGCTGTTTCAGGTATGCTTCCATATTATGAAGTTTGTGTTAGATTTTTAAAGCTAAAAATCTATCTTTTTTTGAATTGCAACATGAAATATGTACAGTAGAATTTCTTAACTTAAATACAGATTATTTTGAATAATTAAGTATATTTTTCTAAGACTTGCAACATGAGGAACGTGATATTTTGGTTTTTCACTGCAATTAAATAATATATATATAATTTGCTATTAATATATCAAAATACCTAGCTCTGTAATATTGAGAGGGGGCTATTTGCAAATCACCTGTATTTGATGATCTAGCCTAATATAAAGGTATCAAAATATAAAAAATTCGACTGCTGGTACAGTTAAAATAATATTGCATTATATTTATTGATAATATGTTGTATAGATAATTTTAATTTGTTAAATAAATAAAATCTCAAATGAAGGTATAATACATAAAAGGGAACGAATGCATATGCATATAAAGTCTAAACCAAAAATAAATAATTTAGAGTTTTTCTTTCTGTTTTTAATGGTTTGTTAATATAAATATATTTCAGGAATGTCCAGTTCCTCTAGTTGTTCCTATGCATTAATTTTACTGAATAAAGAATTTTTAGAATTTATTTTTAAAACATGGTAATATGGGTTAGATTATTTCAAACTGTATCTTAATTTCAGCATAGAACTTAGTTTGATTTTAAGTAAGAATTTTTAATATATTATAACATTTTAACATTTCTTAAAAAATAAATTACTGTTTTTCCCCCATCATGCAGAAAATTTCAATTTTGTCAAGTCTTTGCCAGAAGTTACTGAAATGGTGTTGTCTAAATTTTTGGAAGCATTAGAGTTTATTCCTGTGGACAACCTTCTAATCAAATGTCAAGATATGAAAACACAATATGTTTTGAATTTTTATCCTCAGAAATTTATTCCTCATTCATTGATGTTAATGAAATCTCCTGTACGACAAATACAGTTTGGTGTTCATATCTTATTCCTCAAGTAAGCTCTTTTCAATAATTTTATTTTCTAATAGGATTTCACTTTAAAATATATTAATTTACTTGTTAATAATTTTATTTATAAAGTAATATTCCTATTAACTGTTATTTTTCCAGGATTTATTTCTGTTTTTAATGGTTTGTTAATATAAATATATTTCTATTGTTCTAATAAAGTAATTTCAATATTTAAAGAAAATTATTAAATTTTGTATATTTTTTTCATGTATATAAAAAGTATTGAAATATAATTGAGCCATTTATCTGTGTTGACATTCTTGTAAAAAATAATATTTCAAGTTTTTACTTTCTCAAGGCCAAGATAAAAGAATCTTCCACAACTGATATGTATTTATTTCTTCATTGAAGACAAATCAATCAGATAAAACAAGGATTTTTATACCCTCCAGTACTTATATTTTTCATCAATCTCTAAAAATAGTAAACAAATTTCAATGCAACAAAAGAAAATTTTGAAAATTTGACGCTTAAGATTGTAACAGAAATAATTAGAATGTGATAAATTTAAAATGAAAGACATTTATATATATTTTTTAAGTTAAGTCTATAATTGCAATGGATACATAAATTTAATTGAACTCAATTCAAATTAATTCAGATGTTGAATTTTGATCTTAGAGACATCTGAAAGGATTTTTTAATCATATTGTTTCCAAATAATATAATATTTGTGTGATATATTAATTTCTGAAAAGGGAAAATATGACCTACACACAGTAACTTTAATCTGACCAACTAAAAGATCAAAATAAAATATATTTGAAACATCACAAATAGTAAGGTTCTTAGACTAAGTCATCATAACGAAATAAGATATTATCAATATCAATAGTATAAGAAATATGAAATAGAGAATTAAGTAAGATAATAAAAACATAAATTTAAAACTGTACTAATCACATTTAATCTTAGATTAAGATTAAATGTACACTAAACAAGAATTGTACTGCTTATTAATTCATATGTAATTGTAAAATAGTTCGATACTTTAAATTGTTCTTGAGAGATCTATATATTTCTTCATTAGTTCTATATTAAAGATCTGGCAAATTCACTAAGCAATCACTTTGATATGCCAGATAATAGCAACAAGTATTTAAAAATATATATATTTATATGGAACTGACTGTAGCATCTTTTAGAATTAATTGTATTCTCGAACCAACAAAAAAGTCTGAATTGTAAGATAATTCATTGACCTCTACCTTGTCAGTTTCATAATTGATTTGATGAAATTTTTTTATTGAAATCTGTCCTTAGAAATGTTTAGATTAAAATATGTTTTCTCTCTCTCTCTTCTTCCTTTTTTTTTTTTTTTTTTTTTGTTAGGATTATTGTGTGCTTATTTCTAATTTTGCAAAAATTGGACCTTTATTTTGTTAGTATCATATTTAAATTCTCTTTTTACTTATCCTTGTTATTGTTATGCATGATATATTTATCCATCCCATAATGGATACAAATTATTATGTAAAGCCATCAATTCATTTTTATTTTATTTTTTTGTATAATTTTCTCTCTTTTTATTTCAGTAGGTTATGTATGTGTATGTGCATGACATACATAAGAAGACAAAGAAATAAAATTTTATTAATGTTCTACTGAATGTGGTTTTACCACGTGTGTTAGTATTTTAGATTCATTTTGTCTTATGACTAAATGAAATGAACATACCATATTTGTTTCTGAAATAGAATTTATTTGGGGAAAACAAATTCATATATTAAAGGAAGCTTTTGTTGTTATATGTATTAAGGAAATAAAAAATAATTGCTTATAAATTTGGATCTGGGTGATTTCTTTCACATATTAATACTCCGAAAATAAGTGCACAAGCTAGAAAATATCAAAACATTATATTTTGTGTTCTAGAATGATGCCCGTAGTTCCCAAAATTGCAAGTGAGAGAGATATTTCTAAAGAGAAGCGTGAAGATGAGCCAGAGGAGGAAGATGAAGAAATAACAATACCTATGATGTAAGTATAATTATTCAAAATAGTAATTGAATGATTTGTTGGTTAATTTATGAATGGGATGCTATCTTTATTGATATTTATCAATGTTTGCTTTGCAATGTCTGATGATATCTTAATTTAATTTAATATTGCACAATAAGTCAACAAGTGCAATTTGAAAACTTAATATTCCTTTTTGTTATTGTTATATTCTAGAATATACATAAATTAAAATTGTAATAATTTTTTGCTAATGTTTCAGTCTGCGCAGATGAGAAATTTTCTATTTGCAGTGTATTGTAAGGGCCTCTAACTACTTACAAATTTTCTCTAAAAGATTCTTTTCTTGCATAATGTGGAAACAAAGATTACTAAGACATCATTAAGGGTTTGAATTATAAAGAAGTTATGATTTAAGATTATGTTTATAGATTGGATATATATACATTTCTTCATATGACAATCATTGTGTAAACCTTTTTGAAAATCATTTCCATTAGATCAAAAATGATCATTTGACCTAGAATTTCCAAATTTGACATGATTACTTTTTACATAGTAGATGCTAAAGAAGGCTTTGCCAAAATTTAAATTATATTTTTTAATTTAAAAAATAATTAAAATGTGTTTTTTTATTTTTATAAGTTTTTGGCATATTACCCTGCAAAAATTACTTTTACTCCATTTTAAAATTTAAGGAATTAACTTTTGCCAATTTTATTTTCATGATTTTTTTCTCTAATTCACATAAAGAATACCTACGAGTATTTTTATAAGAATATTTCCTTGTTATAAATACTGTATAATTTTCATATATGTGCTATGACAATAGTAAATGCATGCTTTGTGTGCTTGTAATTGTAAATTATGTGCTTGAAAATTAATAAGAATTACAATAATTTAGAGTTATATCCTTAATTTGTTATGAAATTTTGTATATAAAAATTTGGAGTTTGGAGTTAGTGTCTGATGCAGGATGCAACACTGAAGGTGACTACAATAATCTGTGAATGAAGTATTTAAGTAAAAAATTTGACTGCTAACACATATTTAAGTAATAAATGCAAACTTTCAGCTCAGTACAGAAAAATATGCTTCTATAAGATATGCAGAGCTAAACTGTTTGGATATTAAAGATCTTTCAAGGGAGAAAAGGATAAATATTATAATTTTGGATTAAAAAGGGTACTAAGACTAAACTATGATTGATAGATGTCTGTATAATGACAATAAAGAGCAATCAGCTATCAGTTAAATAAATAATAATTGCCACGTGTAAAAAACAGTGACCATAAAAATGTAAAATTGTACAATACAGTTATCTATCATATAATGTTGAAAATGTGCACTACATTTTATGTAACATGGTATAGAAACTCATGGTGTGTATGTATTTTTTTTTTACCATATATAAATATAAATAAGCAATTTAATTAATGATACAATAGCCACTCTTTTGTGAAACCAATGATTACTAAATCTGAAATATATTGTAGAAATTTATTTTACACAACAGCATAGAGTTAAACTAAACATATATCGAAACAATATATTTTTTTCCTTTAATTCTCATGAAAACATATGATAAATTGATTATAGTTCTACATTTTTATAAGAATGATGTTTAATTAACTAATCATTATCAATATACTAGTATAAGTACATATATTAAAACTGTTCTTTGAGAAAATTAAATAGAATTTTGTATTAAAATAGTTTTGTGAAGTGATGGAGAAAAATAAAGAGAAATTTTATTTTTCTAAATTATTTGGTTTATAATTTTTTAAATTATTATTTTTATTGACACATAAATTTAAGCATATAAGATAAGTTATATTTTGCAGCAATTATTATTTTTGAATTTGTGCTTGAAAATCAAATATTAGTACAGTAAACTCTTGTTTAATGAAATCATTATGCTATACTTTGTGGAAAATCATTTTTCTTTTATTAATTTAATTTTCCCCAAATAAGTTATTTTTATTTATATACTCTCCATGAAATTGAATGAAATCAGTTAACACTTATACTTTGATGTCTAAATTGTTCATATTGCACTGAAGTCTACTACACTTGGTAGCTGTTTATCAAGATGAAACATGTAAAGCATGATTATTTCTAAATTTGGGAATTTTTGCTATGAAATTGGGTGAGGTAACATTTTAATTTAGAAGGGGTGGTCATGGCTGTTATATGTCTTATATTTGATGCAGTCATTACTCATATTTCAATTATTCAACACAATATGCATATTTTTTGCTTTTTATTTCTTCGATAATGCAAAAGTGTACTTCTTTTAATTATTATCTCTTAACAACTATTTAGAGCCCCCTTTAAAGCTTGAAAAAAATAGGTTACTCCTGTTTTAATCATTCACTCAAATTCTATAAGAAATCAATGCACAATGACAAATCCATTATATAATAAACAATTACAACAAATAGATAAATGAGATGTACTTGTAACTTTGGACATGGCAGTCTGAGAGATAGGAATTTATGATATTCAGCCATCTGGTGATAGAAATTTAAATTTGTTTATCCCATAGAGCTGGGATACTGATAGAGGAAGTGCAACCCTACTTTCGTGTAGGACAAGATAAAAACACGTGACTATGGGACAGAATTTGTGTTAGCTGTAACCACATTCTCTGTTCCCCATTATATTTCAATGGCAGATTTTTTCCCGCTTTTAACTGTTGGAATTTAAAACTTATTTAAGCCATGATTACCTATTGCTGTGCAATTGGATGCAAAGAAAAAGCTTCTAAGGATAGTCCTGTATCATTTCACATGTATTTACAAAAAAATTATTCTGTTTACATCCATTTTAAGTCAATTTAAGATTTCGTAACCTCGATTACACCGTCATTTTGGTGTTATAACTGATTAATATTTCACAGTTTGGTTTAGTTATTGTATTGAATTTATTTAACATGTTACTAAGCTTCGTTTAAACTGATGTAACTGCATTATATTTTGCTACTTGCTTTATTTTAATCTCGAATGTGTTGCAAGAGCTTGGCTACAAGCTTGGCGGGATTTTTTCTCGCCAATACAAATGCTTACATAAACATTATTGACCGATTAATAATTGTGTGTTTATTTTAATGCAAATAACCAAAATGTTATTTTATTTATGTTTTATTAATAACTTTCAGGGAGATAGTTTGTGGGTTTTTTTATTAAAAAAAAAATTTTAGCAACTAAATCATAAACTTTATTTAGTCACAAAAAATTTGTTTATGGGTCACACCAAATAAGCTGTATTTTTTTAACTTAGAATTCCTATACTTTATTTTGATAATGCATTTTTTCTTATGTTTATATCATTATTTAGAATTGCATACCATTTTCTAACGAATGTAAAACCTTGACAAAATAAGAGTCAAGATCTTGCTATTTGATACAAATTTTATTACTCATCCATGCCCTGAGCTATTATTTTAAATTTTTATTCTGTAAAGAAATTGAAATAAATAATAGAAAATCGTTTAATTGTTTTCATAAAACCCTATTGGTCAAGAATTGTGATTTTTATTTTTATCGAATTTGATTTAAAAATGCTATTCACCTAAATGCTTATGAAACTAATTTACAAGAATATATTTACAACTGTTAAATAATTTTTGTATTTATAAAATTAACTGCCTGAAATTATATTTACATCTTCATACAAATAATAAATAACCTCAAAGTAACTAAGATCAAGTTAGATTTTAAAAATATTTATTAATTTCCGTTTTAAAAAATTTGTTGTATGGCTCCAGTCACTAAAATTACTAAAATGAACAGTCTTTAGAATAAATATTTAGAATTATGATAGTTAAAGATTTTCTCTCTTTTCAAAAATAATTAAGTAATCTCTTCTCAATTCTTTTGATTTTTTTATTTATTTTTTAACTGGGATACTAAAGTAGAATCAACAGACAAATAGTTTTAAAAAAGGTTTCCTACAAGTTTTAAACTAAAAAATATCTGCAATAATAAGTAAAATTGTAACAGACATCTATAATATATATTTTAAGATTCTATAATTTCTATATGTCATAACATGGTTAGTATTGATATTTATTATTATAATAAGTATATTGAAAAAAAAAAAAAGACTTATGTCACTTTAATAATCTGTTTTAAAAAAAAATATTTTTATCTGTTTGTGAGAATGATAGAAAGTATTTGAGCATGTAATGCAAAATTTTGAAAAGTTTTTAGGCAAAGAAAAGAAATAAAATGTTTATTTAAAGAAGAAAAATAATCACTTTTAATTATTGCACAAAAACAAAGTAAAAAATCAAAATATAATTTAACTCGGATACTAGTGTAAAAGAAGTATTTATATAAACTGTTTAGGAAATGAAATAGGATTTATTTTTATAGGATTTCCGGTTGGTTTAACCGGAAATGAAAACCGACTGGACCCAATGCCGGGAAGCAAAATGTTGCGCAGCAGTTTTTGAGTATGCCAAGATTTGCGATATGGCGCCAAAAAGATGTTTTTACTCCCAGATTTTTCCAAAGTCACATGACTCATGTTGGGCACACTTGTTGAGACAGGAAACAAGCTATTAGCTCCCTCCATCTATATATCAGCTCTATGGTTTATCCTCTCTCCTCATAGGTCCATGAAAATAGCTGAAAAAAGCAAAATCATTGCCCACTGAATTCAAGAAGGAATTCAAAATGTACCCAAGTGATTTAAAAGATTATCCATGGCTATAAATTATATAAAAATATGGTTAATAAGTTAAGAGTTTTTATTACATTGTGATAAACTGTAGACTTTTAAAGAAATTTTATAGATATAATTGAAACATCTATATAAATATAATTTTACTACATAATATGAATTTTTTATATAAAATTAATTTTCAACATATATTAATTTCAGCGTATATAACGCTTTTTTTAAAATAATACGCTTACTTTTGTGTATGTGCCAACAAAACCATTATGAGGTGGATTAATATTTGTTTATATTTGCAATGTAAATTCACAACTCAACTCTGATTTATTTACAGGTTAGAACCATTGCACAGAATGATAAAATACCTGACAGATCTAGTTCAGAGTATGCTGCTTGATGTTAAAATTGGCGATTTATGTATTGTTGTGCCTTACACAGATTCATATATATTTGCCATGGGATATCTATTGGCTTGGATAGAGTTATTGGAATTCATTTCTGCATCACCATCACAGGTTCTAATATTTTTCCTAACTTTTGCTGACTTTTTTCCACACTGGCTTTTTATATAACAGATTTAAAAGAAATTTTTGCCTGAATATAAATTTATTTATGTTTTTTAGTTTTTAGTTATTTTGCTTTGATTTCTGAAATTGCATTATGGTACTTTAAATTATTTTCTATGATTCCTATTATAATTTTTTTCTGATATATATATAAATTAATTTCATATATTTATTTTTAACTAACCAAGGTTAATTTCATTCTAAAATATTCTCTTATTTCCTGGTCCAAATTCTTTTTTTTCCCCCATTTAATTATTACCAACATGTGCTCTAAAAATTCCTTGTTCTTTGTTTTCTTGCCTCACGAGTAAAAAGATAAAAAATTCTGGACCCTATTCAGGTGTGTCAAAGATATCTGAGATTCCCATTCCTAAGTTGATACATATCGACAAAATCTGTATCAGAATCTGATAATGAAACACTAAAGGGAAGAAATCACTTTCATTCTTTTCTTCTGATATGATCATGCATATTGCTTTTTGTTCCTGTGTAGAAAGTATGCCTCTATGGGAAAATAAATTGAAGTTTATTCAAAAAGTATTTTCCTTTTGGCAATGTAGCTGCCAAAATTATTCTATGTATGTATTGTATATGTAAAGATACGTCTACAACTATAAAATGCTGTTAAACTTATTTTTATAGCCTTACTCTAATGTTATTCATTTTGTCTTCAATCTCATATTTAGTTTTCAGATAAATATTTTTTCCAGCTCTTATCACTTCATTTGTTTATTTTCATGTTTCAGATTCGATTGGGCTATGCAACGCATTTAGAAGAACTGGGACTTCTTTCTCCCATGTTTTCAAATGTCTTTCGCTTCATGCCAGAAAATCCCATTCTTTGTTTGAAAAAAGGATTGAAATTAGAATCTCCCAAAAAAGAAGATTTGAAACATTTATTCATCAAACCACCTAGGCTAAATTCAGGTTAGAAAGGAAAATCTGTATTATTCCTTATCATGATAAAAAATTGGTATCATTTGTATTGTCCTGAATGAATTTTTAAAAAAAGGATCAAGAAAAGTACTTTTCTGGTGCATGTTGTGATACAGCTAATTTTTAAGTGGCAGGACTGGCACATAATCTCAGAGGACTTTGGTTTACTGTATCAGTCAAGTCTTCTATGACAATTATTTAAACAAGTTATGCTTTGAACTGTGTGTTTTAAACTAGTTAAAAATACTTTTGGTGAAATGAAAGATTTTAATAAACTTCAGACTTTTTTAAAAGTTTTAAATAAATTGCAAAATAGTATCAAGTTACAAAAAAATTTTTAAAGAAGCTTATCAAATAAAAATAATATTAAAGTGTTTTCATATTCTTTCTTAATTATATATCTTTAAGATAAAAATGTTTTATAGTTAGTCTTACATATAAGTTGAATTTTCTAAGGATTCAGTAATAATCTCTTACTAGAGCTCTCTAGTGTCTCTAATCTGCTCTATTATATACTCATGTTTTAGATATTAACTATTTTGCAAAGGTGCAAAATAAACTCAAAAAATTGCTTAAAAATTACATGCTAAGTGTTTTTGTTGTTATTTAATAACAATGGGTTTTTCATTTAATACAAGTTTCTTAAATGTAGGAAAGTTAACTCAGTTGCTTATTTTATATATGATTCTTTATATGACACAAAATAATGCAGGTAAAAAACAAGTACATAAAATATACAGATACATAAAATATACACATAAAAATACAGGTTTTATTATTAAATAAAGCCAAAACCTGCTTTTATTAAGTTGAAACCTTAATAATAGTTTAATTTTTTTAATGTAATTAAATAAAATCAGGATTTGGTTTTTAAAAATTGCATAATAATGATATTGAACAAATGTTTGAAAATAAATGATTAACTCCAAAATTGCTAAGAAAATAATACTTATGGAAATATATAATATTTCTGTGTATGCGGTTTTTTTTTTTTTTTTTTTTTTTTTTTTAATTTCCATTTGATTTCGAATATTTTAATATTTCTTTAATCCAGTAATTAATTGTACATTTTAATTTTGAAATATTGTCTGATGTAATAAATTATCAATAATAAAAGTGTTTTTGAAATACTTATATTAAGCAATCTCTTTTAAATCTGAGCTTCATGTGTATAGGTTGCAAAAATACTAAAGTTATATTGGAAATTAAGGTGATTATGGGAACTTCCAAATACTGTATTTTTAAATAAAAATAGTTAAAAAATTTACTTAATTATAATTATGGCTTGAACATTAATTATAATTAGCAAAGCTGTTTGCTAAATCTTTAACAAGTATTTGTAGTAATTAAAAAATATATACCTTTTTAGTTCATCCATCATCTGAAGAAATTCAGAGTATAGCTTGTTATGTGTTTGCCACTGCTTTACGAACTGTTCCAGCATCAATTAGACAATGGTGGAATAATTTAGATCGCAACTCAGCAGACATTGTTAATGCGTAAGTATTTCTTTTATGTTTATTTGTCTTGTGTATCTTTCTCTTAATTCTTTAACTTTGATTTGTTTGGTTGTTCAAATTGAATTCTTATTCTTTTAACACTATGCCATCTGACATCAGCACATTGGTGTCCACAAAAGTTATCTGATCTAATGATTATTCAAATAATCTAAATTCATTGGCAATAAACAAAAGAATCCCAATTAGTGAAGAAAATAGCATTGCATTTACTTCTGCCCCGCCCCATAAAAAATGAGATTTAACTTCTTCTTTTTTTCATTTGTGTTATTTATCTTCAGCAGAATGACTGTTAATGTCTATAACTGTGATAACAAAACTACTTTAAATATGCAGAACAATTTTTATAAAGTGATTTCAATATACATTTTTTTAAACTGTCATCTCAAACATAGCCAAAAAAAAAAAAAAAAAAAAAAAAAGATTACTGACAAAAAAAATATTAGAAGTATGAGAATTTATTCAAAATTTTAATCTCTAATCAGCTTGAGTGTAATTTTTTTTCCTTATGATATATTTTTAGAGCAAAGCGTAACAAAGAAAACTTCTTTCAACAAATAATCATTTGGTGTAGGCAGCCGCCTGAGATAGTAACATCATTTCTATATACAGCCAATTGAAATAAATTTCTTAGGAATCTTATCATCCTCTTATTTGTTATTATAAGCTTCATCTAACAAATTCCATATGGCTAGATGATATTATTCATAATGTCTACAAATTTCATGCTATCAAACAAATAGGAAAACATGAGGCAAATTCATTTTTTAAAGGCCAATTGCTGTGGCTAAAGCAGTATTACATTGTATTGGTCACTGAAATTTGAAGAAATACAACCTGTCTTTGAATGCTATTTGTTTGTAATTTAATGGAGTAATTTTTTTAAGTGGAAAAATTAAGGTAAAGTGGTCAAAGGAAGACACTTAATGAAAATTATATTTCTACCATATTTATTTTTATCATTTGATTTTGCAGGATTTGTCAGAAGTCTTTTTGTTTGTTAATTTCAAAATAGGTATGAAAATAGGTTAAAGAGATTTGACAAGATTAATGTGAATTTCCTTTATTCTACATGAAAATTAAAGTTGTTATTATATTGTATAATTATATTATAATGTTCCTTGTATTTAGTTTTACTTCCAAATATGTGAGTGGTCTGCTTTGCACTGCAGAAATCCAGGCAGTACATGAAAATGAAAAACAATTTGAAAACCTGATGGTGGGTATTATGCATGGCTCATGCATTTCATTTCTGAAATATTTTTAATCTAATAAAAAGTGCATATTATCTACTTTTATGACATTTATAAAATATATAATTAATCCAGAAAAGATGCTCAAGTTAAGTGGTTTTTAATTACAGGGTGCGCCAAGAAACTTGCTTTTGTGAAAAAATTCCCGAGTGGTGAGTTGGGTGGATAGAGGGGTGATAGATAGCGCTACGGGAGGGGGAAGTTCCCAAGTTTGTTTCTCCCTCTAGTCAGTTGCCATCATGCGGGACTTCGCGTAGAGAGCTTCTTATCTCTAACGGTCGCTCACTTGCTGCTACGCAACGTGCCTTCTGCACTCGCTTTGAAATTCCTTCTCACAGATCCTTTCTTGGCTGTAATTTGATTCTGTCGTAATTTGATTCTGTCGTGTATTTGATTCTGTCGTGGACACTCCCGTGATGTCCATTTCGGGAGTGTCGCTAAACCCAGAAATGGACATCAACGGACCACCAGAACTACGGAAAATGTCGAAAGAGTGAGGCAGCCAGTTCTTCGTTCGGCTCGCAAACACACATCTGCTCTGGGAATTTCTGATACCATTTTTCGACTAATTCTCCATCAGGACCTTCAATTTCATCCCTATAAATTGGCTGTTGTGCTAGAATTAACTGAACGCGATTTTGTTGCCCGTCAAAATGCATATGAAATGCTGCTTGATAACCTGCCTGAAGACGTGGTCGTTTTTTTCGGAGACGAGGCTCACTTTGAAAACCCTGAAATTTATTTTTAGGTCGATTGACCACGGACAATCGCTCATATCAAGCACAACATTCGCGACGCCATTGCCAACTTACCGGTTGATATGCTGCAAAGAGTGGACACAAACTTCAAAAATCGACTTAATTAGTGTATGCGCGATGGGGGTCGCCATTTAACCGATGTCATTTTCAAAACTGTATTTAAAAAAAAAAATGGGTATATTGTATTCTCAAATAAAAAAGAATTGAAACAATAACTGAAGTACTCTTTTTTATTGATCTTTCAAATAAATAAGCATCTCTAGCGCAGCCTGTTTTTGTTTGTGGCATCTTAAAAATGCTAATCTGACTTTTATTTTATTTTTTATTTATTTATTTTTGCAAGATTTGTGATGCTGAGAGTTTATATTTGTGTTTGACTTTATTTATAAGTTAATTCCTCCTTATATTTGTAATTTGAATGTAAAAACTTATTGTGTTTTCATGGAGAAAACAAAGCAAATGGAAATGACTAGTAGGGATTTTTTGAGTTCCAGATGCTCAAATCTGTCTCCCAAATCACTTTATCAATTCTTCATTCTTTTTTTACATTTTATATTCTACAAATTTTCCCTAGTCACATGACCATTGTGGCTGGTCTTGACTTTTGGACTAGAAGGACCCATCTTCAAGGCCTGATACCACCAAAGAATTGAAGAGTAATTGAGTCTGATGCACATTCAATCCGCAAGCTAAATCTAGGGCAAAACTTTGGATTTGGGGGGGGGGGGTGCCATCTTTGGTGTCATCCTCATCATCTAACAGTTTGAATTCACAAAACCCTTGTATTGCTTTAAAATTGAACAATAATGTAAGTAAGTTTGACTAAATTAACCAAACATCCCTGATTATGTAAGAAAAGCTCTTTCTTTTTCCTCTCCCTTCTTCTAAGCTGTTTAGTATCCATATGAAACAGTTTTTAAATCATTTTATTTTGATATTTCTATAAATCGAGAAATTTAACATTTTTGGTGTAGTATGCGATACTTAATAAAAAGAAATAATAACTAACTAATGACTTAAAATATAAATTTGAAAAACAGGAATACTTTTCTATAATAGCCATCTAGCAAATAATAAACAAGGTTAATATTGCATACGTCATATTATTTTTTTTAAAGTAGCTTATGTAAAATGTGAAATTCTATTCCAAAATAGTTAAATTATTAGGAGTGGAGTTGCAAGTTTACTTTGCTCATATATCAGAAACAAATAACATAATATGGACTCAAAAGTTTGAGTAAATATATATATATATATATATTCAACCTAAGAGGTTTTTGTTGTTGTTGTAGAAAATAGTTTAAGTGCAGACATAAATTGATATGAGAAATTTAATACATGTTTTAAATTTTTTTAATGAACTTGTTTTTATTATATTAATGTATTATATATTAAATATCTATCTTTATTTGAATAAATTGCTGATAAATTTATTTTTCTTAATAAATATGTGAATTAAGAAAAAAGTTTTTCAATTAAGATTTTTTTATAAAAAAGATATTGAAATTTACAAGTACCAAAATGAAATTTAAAGTTCTTAAAATCTTTCCTTTTAAAGTCAATTAAAGATGTGATACAAATGGATGTGTTGTAAATTTTGCAAAATACCATAATAAAGTAATTAAGCTTTCATTTTTATTAGATAAAAAATTATACTTTAATCATGCTAAAATAGTTTCTGATTGATGTGTATACAGGTTCAAGCCCGCCCTGGCTCAAGAGAAGTCATTGCCACCTACACTATTGATGATTGTGCGATTGAACTGTGTGTTCAGCTACCTACTAATTACCCATTGGGCCCTATATCAGCAGAACGAAGAGGAAAAGTGGTCATTGGTCAGCAGGAGTGGAGACACTGGCTGATGCAACTAACTACTGTTTTAACATATCAGGTATGAATGTTTTGTGATTCATTTTGTTTGTAAACTTTTTTTATGTGAAGTATTTAGAAAGTATTATTCATCTTGATATTTTTAAGAGTCTTGATATTTCACTCCTTGAATCCAAAAAATTAATCTTGAGATTATGTCTACTGATATATGAAAATCAACCAAAACATACCATTATAATTAAACATGTAATCTTTTAATAAAATTTGCAAATTTCTATGAAAATTGATGACAAAATTGATGTAGATGTCTCTTTTCCACTTTTTGTCCATCTCTACACATTTACTGAAATACTCAATTAGCTTGGTAGTTGAAATTAAGTACAAAAATTAATCATAGAAATATAGATCTGTTTGAAATTTTGAATATAGTCCATCAAACAGTTGACCATCTTATGTGCCTGCGTATTTCTGATTGTAATTATTTAGGAAACAATGATTTAAATAAAATTTATTTTGTAGTCTTGTCTCTAACATTATAAATTTGTATGTTAAATTTTTTACTCAATTGATGGAAAAGAGAAATTCCAAATCCATATTACTTTTTTTTAATCTTGTTATAGTATATAAGAAAATTTTCACTGATTTTAGTTAGTCATTTTATTCACATAATTCTTGGTGAGTGGTCTGAATTTAGTTGATGAATTTATCTTCATTTAATATACTTAAATGAATACTTGAAGTGTTGTTTGGTATACTTTAGCTCTATGCTTGCACATCTACAGTACATAACCAAAAATATACATAGTAATAAAGATATATTCTTCATTAAAATTATACACATATTCTTTGATATATCATATTTTTTAGAGTTGATTTTAGAGTTGGATTAATTTAGCTGCAAGTATAGACAGAGAAGAATAAATTTAGTTTCAATTTCACTCTTTAACCATTTCTAGTTTTTGTTCAAACTCCTTTAACTATACTTGGAACAACATCAGGTTGAAAATTCTTTTTAAAATTTCATTCATTTTTTTTAATAAGGAAATTATGACTTGCGACATAAATGGCAAATATGTAGAAATTTATAAAAATGACCTTTCTTTAAATTTTAAATTGTGTACAATATTAAAATTGAAAAATTGGAAGCAGAATTTATTATTACATATAATTATATGAATAAGCAATGTATAAGTGATAATTCTCTAAAACTTACAATTGAATTCAAGGAAAAGGAAGCTACTAACAAAATATTTAGCAAAGCTGTCAAATTGTTGAAAAACTGAGCTCCTAGACAGAGGCTCCTTTCACATCAAAATGTTGGACACAGAATAAAATTAATTGCTTTCCATCTGATTGATGCTTAAAAGCAAACTATGAAATACCTATTAAATCACTTTTTTAAAAAAGGTCAGTAATATATTCAAATTATGCTGAAAGGTTTACTAAAACCTGCTAGTAAAGTCACAAAAGGGCTTCTCTATCATGTTTGTTGTCCTAAATACATTTAAATTTGTCCTCGACAATAAATAAATAAGAATGTCTTTGAGAAAGTCATGTTACTGATTTATTATAAATATTTTGAAAAACAAAATTAATTGGGCTGTAGTTTCCATATTTTTTTGTGTGTATTTAAAACATAGTTCTTTTATTAGTGTTTATTCTTATCTAATTCATCCTTTATGCATTATTTGATGTAGCTTTTTGGATTTTCTCTTTGTAATCTTTTGCTTAATCTATCCCTGTTATAAAACCACCAAATTTGATTCATAAATGCTATTTTAGTAAAAGTGGAGCTAGTTACCTGGATAAAACGTTCAGCACTTATCTTCACAGCTTTACAATAAGAAATAGTGGCGAAATTTATTTATTGACCACCTAATACAACAAGCAGTTAGTCATCACTTCTTTCTTTGGCTGCAGAAGTATTTCTTATGCAAATATATCTTCTTTCGGTTATTATTTTGTATAGAACTTTAAAAAGAAAACATATACTACAAAATTAAAATTTACTCAAAACAAATTATTTACAAGTTGTCTTTGTGATGCCATTTTATATTTTGATACTGTGAATAATGTGTGTGTACTATTGAACAAAATTAAATGTGATATCACTTATTTGAAGTCCAGTCTTTTTTGTGGTATTGACCTTGACACAGATATTTTCAAGAGCTCTGGCACAAATAAAAGAATAAAGCACAAATTTAAGGAAAAATTGCAAATAACTGCTTTGGTAATGTTTCATTATCTTTTTGTTGTTGTTACTAACTGTATGCAAGATCTTTGAGGAAGCCGCATAGAGAGAGCTGCCATCTAGCAAGAGAAAAATTAGTTTCAACTGGCATTTCATTTAAAATCAAAAATAACAACTTGACAGTGTCTCTCCTATATAATGTATCCTTCCTTTTTTTTTAATGATTTATTGTTTTAAAGCAGTAGAAGAGAAACTATTCAAATTATTTAAAAATAAAGTGGATATAAGTTCTATTTGTGAAGGATGTATTTGACCTGTTCCACAATCTGATAAAAGACATCAATCCCCACAAATTTAATATTACATTGCACCATGAAAACACAATCAGTTTAGCATATTTATACAATAATGATTTGATTTTTTACATTGTAAGTATCGTGGAGGGAAATTTTTAATACATCTCATTTTTCAGAATGGCTCTATTTTGGATGGTTTAACGATCTGGAAACGAAATCTTGATAAGAAATTTGAAGGAGTTGAGGAATGCATGATTTGTTATTATATCTTACACAGCTCGACATTAAAATTGCCCAAATTGTCTTGTCATGTGTGCCGGAAGAAATTCCATTCTGCCTGCTTGGTAAGTTCATTTAGTTTTGAAAAAGGATGGATTTTAATGAAAATGATTAAGGATTTCAATGATTGATTGATTAAACTTTTTTTTTGTTATGATTTGAAATTTATTGATTGATTTGGTATTGTGGTTTCCTTCAATTTTCTAATGCTTTACTCTATGATACTAGGAAAATGAATGAGGAAAGAATTTTTATCCTCTTTTTGATAAAGCTGTATCAAAAGACAATTGAAATTGAGCATATAGAAAACAAAGACATTTTTATCAATCTTGTAAAAATATGAATTTATTTATTGCAATTTTTAATGTAATTTATTTTGAAATTCGCAATTCTTTTTAAATTCAATGTTTGTTATCACTCTTTTCAGCATTTATGCTACTCTTGTAAGCTTGCATTTTGTGTTTTACATATATATAAGATCAAGAACTAAATTTTATTAAATGTATTAATGAGGGAAATATGTTCAAATAGCATGTCATCAAGATAAAAGCATGGAAATATTAGATTGGTAGTTTTAAATATAAACCAAATACATAAGTGGTTTAGTTTATATACTGATAAAATTAGAAAATGCTACAATACTGCAGTCCTCTGTACTTGAGCACGTTAAGTATCATCAGCTATCTGATGGCATAGCCTCACATTAATGTAATATTCAACATTGTATTGTCTCAAATTTTATGCCATCTTCTTTTCCAAATGGGACACTAAATTAAAAATTACTGGGTGACAAAGGATAATAAAAGTTACATTAAATAATATCAAGGTATTACAATACAATCTTATTCCAGCAAGTCAGGAAATTGTTGATTACATTTTAATTTATTACAAAATGTTAAAACCATGATACATTCAAATGATTTTTTCCTTTATGTAAAATATTGTGAACTTTTTTCAAATCTACTTTCTCTTATAAATTTTTCCATTACACTTACCCTATGTATAAGAATCCTGAACATTATATTTGAAATATTGAAATGCTGTTTTTCATGTTTGGCAAAACAAGATCCTTCACATTTGAAAATCAAAATACATTTGGGTAATTACTAAAACCTGATGTCAGAATCTGTACTATGAAACTAATAAATCCTAAACTTGAAAATATTGCAAAAGTGATCAAATATTTGTCATTATCACCAATTTATTTGGATAATTTTAGAGACATTGATTTGTGTTAATGTCAAACTTTTGATAAATCATGTGTTGATCTTTTTAGTTTAGTAGCTAGTCTGAAGAAATTTTTCCCCCTTTATTCTTGTTGAGTAATAATTCTGCAATTTCATGTCTTAATTCTCTTAAAAACATTTTTTATTATGGAAATAATTTCTTATAAATAACTTTTGTATTTTTCTTTTTGCAGTACAAATGGTTCCGTACAAGCAACAATTTCACTTGTCCACTGTGTAGAAATGAATTTGCTATGTAATAATTTTCTTAACCTGATCATTGATGTGTAAAAAGAAATGTAAATAAAAATTTTATTGATGATTTAAAAAATTATGTATATTCTACTCATATCAAACTGAACTAATAATTTTTATCAAATAAAAAAAGAACTGCTAATGATAAGTAATATGAGCAGTTTGACAAATTTCAAAGAAAAGTATTCAGGACCTAAAACATCTTTTTAACCTTACATTTTTTGTGGGAAGTGTGACAGAGTCTATTTTCATAGTCATATTAATGCCATCAGTCTTTTGTGAATTAGGCTGATTACTTCCAACTGGATTCACTCCTAAGAGACCCCGAGGTCAATAATGTAACAAGAATTTGGTTGGTAGGACATGAGACCAGAGCACAATTCTCATAGACCAATATGTACATAAAGGGGGGGGGGATTAAATTGGCACTAACTACATACAATTAGATTAGGTGAACAGTTATATAATATGGCCTAAGATATTTGCAAATGCACAATTAATTAAAGCGAGGCAATTATGCTAAAACTATCTTAAAAGCTTATCAGCATTTGGAATTTAAAAATACCTTGTTAAAGTTGTAATACCAAGTAATTATATATATAAGACATTCATATGAAATGAAACTCAGTCAATATAGTTGAAAAATTATCTGGTCGTCAAAAATCTTACATATATAATTTGTAAACATACAATATAACTCAGGGTTAAGCTTTGGAAATATAAAGCCAATTAGGATACAATATTTAGTTGGCCTTGTTTCCAGAAAATTTGCATTGCATGGTTTCTTCCATCTTTTCATATTTGCATTCATCATACTTTTTTATTTATTATTATTTAGATAAATGTTTTGAAACAAATCTTTTCATTTTTATGGCAAATAAGATTTTTTTTTAAATATTAAAAAAGGAGAGTCGTGTTTATAAAATGAATATTTCCTAATAAGTTTCATATCATAGAAGACTTCAATTATAAATTCTATTAAAAAAATGGATAAAATAAAATTCATTATGACTTTGCCAAAAAATGTAAGAGGGGTAAAATCCTCATTTAGTTTTTAAAATGAAAGAGAAATATCTCAGGATGACCAGCCAACTAGAAATGCCAAAGGACTTTGGAATATGCCGGGAAATCTGAAAAATGTTTTTTCCCCTAAAGATTGTGGGTTCCCCCCTCATTTCTATGGATTTACATTGGATATGACAAGAGGAACTCTTGAATCAATCAACTGCTTTGTGCATGATTTCATAACAGCAAACTATGCAAATTGTTTCTTTGTTCATATGTTGCTTAACCATTTGCTGAACTGCAAGTTACAGTAGACTGTTTTGCCTGGATTGTTTATGTAATGAATTTCATGCAATGACAAATGTTTAATAAGAATAAAGATTCCTTTTCATAACTCTGTGTTTAATGAAATTGAGCCATTATTCAATATTTTTTTGGGTCAATTCTTCTCTAGAATTCTACTGTTCCATGATTATCAGTAGGTATTGTGTCTCCCATTCTTGGAGGAAATTTTTATACTGAACATAGTTGGTCAATACCTTTTCATGAAATGATTGATCAATGATCAATGTCATATTATCTACGATATCTTCTAATTTTTTTTCGTTCCAACACATAGTCTAAGAAAAATTAATTGATAACACTTTTTTTTTTTTCCCCTAAAATTATTTTGAATTCTGTTTCCCCTGCTTTCCATTCTCAGTTTCGACACACTACATCATACACTTTTAAGTGATTTATGAAATAACAATATTTCCTTTTCTATCTTATTTCTTTGTTGTATCAAGACTACAGCTACTATATTATTGTCCTACTATGTTTTTGGGTAGTTGATTACAACATGAAACATCTGATGTTCTTTATTAGAACTAACACGACCATTTTCAAATGAACTATTTTTCTCTTCATAATTATACAAATGAATTGACAGCTGTACAAATAATAGAAGTATTTTATTTTTTATCCTTTCGTTTTTACTTTTCTTATATGAAAAGTAGAGAAAGTATTGTATTTCGCAAAAAAACTCGACTCAAGATTTTAACGAGTCTCCATGTTTTAAGCATTATATTTGTATATAATTTTTAAATGATATGGGCTAACTCGATATATGATTTTTATTTGGTATATTGTCTTGAATGAAATTCGGTAAAGGGTATTTACAGCAAATTTGTAGATTTCTACCAAATTTTGAGCAAATTCTATTCAGATGAAGTTTGAATGTAAGTAAATACGAAAACTTTATAACATATAGAGCTTTATAGATAAAATTTGATTCAGAAATTTAACATCCTTATTGTAGATGCTTTTCAAATTATAAACCAAATCCAATAAGGTTTGACCGGGGACTCCGAGAAGTGCTTTATCTTTTATTGCTCTCGGAGTCCCTGGTCTGATTGGCTATCGATGTGTACCTTTAGAAGCATATAAACGCGATAGCACAAAAAGGAAAAGTCTTCAATAAATGGGATTTTATTATCACAATTCTAGTTCTGTGTCAAATTTTGGTTTCAATACGTAGGAGGGAAAACGCGTTTCAAATTATAAATTCACCTTTATTACAGAGTATGGGAGGAATTCGAAATATTACTCGCGCTGATTTTGAAAATGGCCCATTCATTTCAACTCTCTTTAATTTTTTTTTTTTTTTCTTTTTTGCGTTTTTTTATCTCACAGCCCCTCCCCCTTTTTCTTTTCTCTCTTTTCTTTCTTTCTTTTTTTTTTTTTTTTTTTTTTTTGTCTTTGGAAGAATAAAGATTTTTTATTTCCTTGTATTCCGATCATATTAAGATCATTAGCTAGAAAAATGTCTAATAAGTCCGATAAAGACATTCTCCAACTTTCTTCCTCAAGCCTTCTGAACAGTTGGAGTTGCCGGCGTCCTGGTCAAGGGGTAGCGCGTCTACCCCGTGATCAGGGCGTCCCAGGTTCGGACATGGTTGTTCGTCCCCCTGTGTTCTATCTGTGAGGTATTTGAAAGAGCCCCCTTGTAAAAAAAGGGATTGTGTAAGGAGTGTGTGTCATCTTCATTTGAGATAAAATCAGACTTCTGCACAGCTATTACACCCCCCTTTCCCCTGTTCCGTAATAATATCTTCATTCGATATCCAGACCTTCACAGGCTGTAACTGTAAAATAAATTGTACATACATTGCAATAGTTTGAAATCTAAAATAACCTAAAAAGTTACTAATCTAAAAGATATTAACCTAAGTTTCGCAGTTAGTCGCGTTATACGCGGCGGGCGTGCCATCCCGCCGGTACTAAGTGTTTTTAAGTCGACCACAACAAATCCTGTCGATACGTTCAGTGGTGGTCGGCTGTATGCAAGAAGAAGGTATAAAATGTTTTGTGTGTACTTTCTGTGTTTTTAAAATTTTATCTAAATTCTTTTACATCTTAAATTTACTTCATTTAAGTCATAGAAATATTGCTTTCCATCTCCCCAATTTTGGGTTGAGCCCCTATGAACCATATTAAAAAACTGCCTATTCATATACACTGAAGTGACAAAAGTCATGGGATAGCAATATGCAAATATACAGATGGCAGTAGTATCGCAACGAAAAAGTATAAATGCGCAGTTCGTTTTCCAGAGCTTTCATTTGTGTTCAAGTTATTCATGTGAACAGGTTTTTCGTGATTTATGGCGGCACGACGAGAATTAACAGACTTTGAACGTGGAATGTTAGTTGGAGCTAGACGCATGGGTCATTCCATTGCGCATATCGTTAGTGAATTCAACATTCAGAGATCCACAGTATCAAGAGTGTGCCGAGAGTATGAAATTTCAGGCATCACATCCCATCATGGACAGCGCAGTGGGCGAACACCTGCACTTAACGACCGAGACTGCCGACGTCTGTGTAGAATGGTCAATGTTAATAGACACGCAACACTTCGTCAAATAACTGCAGGAATCAATGTGGGACGTGTCCGATAGGACTGTGCGGCGAAATTTGTCTTCCTTGGGCTATGACAGCAGAAGACCGACTCGAGTGCCTTTACTGACAGTACGACATCACCTGCAGCGACTCTCCTGGGCTCGTGAGCATATCGACAAGTCCCTAGACCAGTGGAAAACCGTGGCGTGGTCAGATGAGTCACGATTTCAGTTGTTACGAGCTGATGGTAGAGTTCGAATGTGGCGCAGACCCCACGAAGCCATGGACCCAAACTGTCAGGAAAGCACTGTTCAAGCTGGTGGTGGCTGCATAATGGTGTGGGCTTTTTTTACATGGCATGGACTCGGTCCTCTGGTGCAACTGAACCGATCATTGACTGGAAATGGTTATGTTCAGCTGCTTGCAGATCACTTGTAGCCATTCATGGACTTCACGTACCCACACAACGATGGGATTTTTATGGATGACAATGCGCCATGTCACCGGGCCAGAACTGTTCGCGATTGGTTCGAAGAACATTCCGGACAATTCCAGCGCTTGATCTGGCCACCTAGATCGCCCGATATGAATCTCATCGAGCATTTATGGGACATCATCGAAAGGTCCGTTCGTGCCCAAACTCCTGCACCATCCACACTTTCACAATTATTTACGTCTATACAGACAGCATGGCTCAGTATTCCTGCAGAGGACTTCCAACGACTTGTGGACTCCATGACACGTCGAGTTGTTGCACTTCGCCGGGCAAAAGGAGGACCGACACGATATGAACAGTCATCCCATGACTTTTGTCACTTCAGTGTATATGTGAATAAATACTGCACTTGTTATTGGGCAATGATTGTAACAACTTTTTAAGAATTCAATAAATCTGTTCGAGGTTCTGGGCGGATCTAATGACCTCCGACTGCTGTGGTGTTCCTCTTTCCCCGACCTCTCTCTTTCAACTTACGAACCACGGTGGCCTGGTGGTAAGGTCTCGGCTTCGGAACCGAAGGATTTCAGGTTCGAGACTCGATTCCACCGAAAACCGTCGTGTGAGGGGGTCTCTTGCACGTTAAATCTGTCAGGCCAAACGTCCTCCCGCTGGTGTGGAGAGAGGGGGGGCAGTTTAGGTGTCGTCCTCGTCATCTGACCGCGGCTCAAAACGACGAGGTCCGTCCCAAAATAGCCCTCGTGTTGCTTTAAAACGGGACGTTAATATAACTAAACTAAACTAAAACTTTCACCTTACACCCAGATCGGGTAGGTTGTGGGTATCCACCTCTCTTTCCCTGATCTATTTGAATTGGTGTTCAATCCAAGAGAGATAAGCAATAACAACAGTTGGGTTTATTTCCCTTGTTCTTTTGAAGATTTTGCAATTTGATTACCTAAAAATAATCATATCTTTTTCTAGAAGGAGAAACACAGCGCTTCCTGTGCAATGAGAGGAATCTCGAATATTGAAATGTAGTGCGTTTTCATAATGGGAAAAAGATGTTGAAATCCTCTTTTCGATGGCAGTTTTACTTGGCATAATTGAAGCCAAACATTTTGAATAGTATTTTCTTGTCATAATAGACGGTTTACTATTAGATGTCATTATTAAAAAATATTAATTAAAATGCTAAAATATGTTTATAATATTATGTCAAGCTATTACACTACAATGGTTCTTTTTTTTTTTTTCTTCTTTTTTTCGATTGCGATGACTTAAAATTCGAACATAGCAAAAAAAAAAAGCACTGTTACAGCAAACGAACTATTATATAGCTGAGTCTTATCAGGGGTGGGATTGTGACAGTGACGTGCATTGCCGTGTTTGGGTACGAATATTCTTGTTTCAACAAGAAACTGCTTGTCAGTTGGATGTGAAGGGGGATAGAAGAAATGACAAAAAGCATTTTGCTGTTACTCCTTCGAATCCATTTTTGTATTCATAATTATTTATGTATTTTCGAATTTAATAAGAACTTTCAGAAACGCAAGAAGATAATTCTATTATATAAGAATAATTCAAATTATTAATATGAATAATAAAGAAGATAATTTACTTGAAAAAAATCTATTTTCAAAATTTTATAATTAAGTAATGATTCCTAAAACGTATGTTTTATTTTTAAATGTGAAAGTGCTACGAAAAGTTTTAGTCTAAGAAACTAAATGGAACAGTGATTACTAAAATAACTACATTTATTTGAAGATTAAAGAATCGGAAGTGAGACCTGTTTAGATTTCATTATAGTCTTAGTACTCAGAAGTGATAATCTTAGTTCTTAGAAGTTGTAGAGAAAGAAATAGGAGATTATTTATTTTATAGTTTATTGAAAGGGATAAGAGTTATTTTGGCATTACTTTGGATCCATTTTATGTATGTTTCCGTTTGATAAGTTGACAAACAAAATATAAGATGAAAGAAATTTGAAAATCACCAGTAAAGATCCTTAAAACAGTAATGGCAGTTTCCTTTCGCGTGATATTGTTTTCTGTTTGAAACGTAAACATGAGAAATTATTTCAAGTGCTCTGCTGTGCAAACAATGCTGTTGGACCCAGAACAATAAAATTTGTAATTGTTGTTGAGTAACATGTAATCGTAAAGAAAAAGTTTCGCAAAATTTCAATTACTCTTTTAATCTAAAATCAATTCAATGGTTTTCTTTAATAACTTCGAAAGATTTTGCAGTCAAAAAAAAACATACTTTTATTCTAAATTTATACTACGAGAATGATCTCATTAAGTTATTCTTGCATATTCTTTTATAAAGGTTTTATATTAGAGAATGCCTGACATGATATTCGCGTACAATAGCTGCGCCATCTGAAGGTGACGTCACATTATAAATATACAGAACAGCACATATTTCTTACGTTTTCAATTGCAATGAAAACAATCAAGGCAGAAGAATAAAATCTAAAACATTATCAAACTGCATCGCTTCTGTCTAAAGGTTCGAATCTAATAAATTTAATAATCTACATTTTATTCTATTCATTATATTTTAAAAAATTCGCTATAAAAAATAAAATTGTCGTTGTCAACTTCCACGATGGCTGTAGGTTTGCTGATTTCCCTGATTTGTTCTTCGCATGCATCAGATCAGTTACAAAGAATCGCAAAAATTTTATCTGAGCTGATACAAAATATTTATAAAAAAAAATGCAGCCAAATTATAAATTCTGGTATTGGAATAGGATTTTCGAAGTGACGTGGCTATTCAATTGTGTTTTGTTTCCAGGTATTTTTGAACTAATCGGTTATCTTTTATGGGCGTTTTTGTATTCATTAATATAATTGCAAACGTTAGTAGAATTTAATATGCTTTATTGACTTTTCAGTACATACCAGTAAGGAATAGGTGCGTCTGTGCATGATAAGTAAGCGCATAAATATTAAAAGTATGGTTGGCGGAAGTTCTGATACAGCAAATTAAATCTTTGCATTCTGATTTCTTGTTTCAGATGACTTGCCATAGCATCAGTTTTAAGTTTGAAGATTTCGATGAATTAACGCCATACTTACAAACTAAGAAACCACAAATTAATTTTCTCAAAATAAATAAATAAACTATTATATAATTTTCACTTCGAATGAAACAAGAAATTGAAGTTTTGTATTTAGTAAATAATAATACATTTAATTACTTTTTATCCATGTAAAATATATTAGTTACCCGTCGGTTGGTTGATGCATAAAATACATGTGATATTTTCAAATGTAAGCCAAATTATGATCGGATATAATAAATGTTTTACTATTGATTATAATTCTACATTTAGCCATATTTAGTATAAAGTTTAGTTATTAAAGTGTTTGTATAGATTGTATTTACTTTTTACCCTCCCCGCAATTGACAAAAATTATACACACCATTTACGCAAAAAAGTCCCCTGAAAGATTCCTCTTATAGAAATTAATTCCATCTATATTTATATTTTTGTCCAATTTTCATTGAACCATTTAGTATGTTAATTAATATATAAAGTTCCGAAATAATTTTTGAAGAAAAACTAATTTTGATTGAGATATAATAAAATAGTTTTCAAAGGAAGTTCTTCAATGAAATAAATCAGTCGTAACTCCTTAAAAGTATCATTAAAATTCAAAAGAATTAAAACAAAAGCAAAATTTTCAAAACATGCGAAATTTATTTCTCTTTATTAGAAGTAACAATAAAAATACAGAAAATAATTCATTGAAATTACGTTTTAAACTGCTCAAGATCACCATCTGAGTTAACCGACAACAGGTCCAACGGCTTGCTGTACAACTGCCAATGAATCTCCTAATCCTTCCACCCCCACATAGCCGATGGAAGAATTGCTTAATATATGAAGCAGAACAGAAAGAACTTCCAACAGAGATTGGATAACCGCTTCTTCATAGGAGCCAGCCGAAGAACTCACTCCAGAGAAAATGTTTGAAATTACGCCAGGAAGGGCGGATGCACCTCCAGATGCGACAGCTCCTATGTTAGAAGAAACTCTGTTCACGGCTTCAGCGCTAGACAAGCGACTAATCGAACCACTATATGAACCAGTTCCGGCAGCGGCACCTGCTCCAGCTCCTGCGGCAGCACCTGCTCCATATCCACCAGATGTAACTATGCCAGATCTACTAGAAGTTGCTGTGCTCGATGACGTTGCTGAACTACTTGTTGCGCCGTATGAAATACTACTTCCTCCTGCTCCTCCAGCTCCGGCACCAGCACTAGCCGCTGTTGCAGCGCCTGCTCCTGCACCACGTCCATATCCGCCTGCTCCACCAGCACCAGCTCCTGCTCCTGCACCGGCTCCAGCTCCACCTCCGTATCCTCCGACATATCTGCCTGCTCCTCCAGCGCCGGCACCAGCACCACGTCCATATCCGCCTGCACCACCGGCACCAGCTCCGGCTCCTGCACCGGCTCCAGCTCCACCTCCGTATCCCACACCATATCCGCCTGCTCCTCCAGCTCCGGCACCAGCACCAGCTGCTGCTGCAGCGCCTGCTCCTGCACCTGCACCACGTCCATATCCGCCTGCTCCACCGGCACCTGCTCCTGCTCCAGCACCGGCTCCAGCTCCACCTCCGTATCCTCCACCATATCCACCTGCCGCTCCAGCTCCAGCTCCGGCACCAGCCGCTGCTGCAACGCCTGCTCCTGCACCAGCACCACGTCCATATCCGCCTGCTCCACCGACACCAGCTCCGGCACCTGCACCGGCTCCAGCTCCGTATCCTCCAGCATATCCACCTGCTGCTCCAGCTCCGGCTCCAGCACCAGCCGCTGCTGCAGCGCCTGCTCCTGCACCAGCACCACGTCCATATCCGCCTGCTCCACCGACACCAGCTCCGGCACCTGCACCTGCACCAGCACCACGTCCATATCCGCCTGCTCCACTGGCACCATCTCCTGTTCCAGCACCGGCTCCTGCACCAGCACCACGTCCATATCCGCCTGCTCCACCGGCACCAGCTCCTGCTCCACCTCCGTATCCTCCACTATATCCACCTGCTGCTCCAGCACCAGCCGCTGCTGCAGCGCCTGCTCCTGCACCAGCACCACGGCCATATCCGCCTGCTCCACCGACACCAGCTCCGGCACCTCCACCGGCTCCAGCTCCACCTCCGTATCCTCCACCATATCCACCTGCTGCTCCAGCTCCGGCTCCAGCCCCAGCCGCTGCTGCAGCGCCTGCTCCTGCACCTGCACCACGTCCATATCCGCCTGCTCCACCGGCACCAGCTCCGGCACCTGCACCGGCTCCAGCTCCACCTCCGTATCCTCCACCATATCCACCTGCTGCTCCAGCTCCGGCTCCAATACCAGCCGCTGCTGCAGCGCCTACTCCTGCACCAGCACCACGTCCATATCCGCCTGCTCCACCGGCTCCAGCTCCACCTCCGTATCCTCCACCATATCCACCTGCTGCTCCAGCTCCGGCACCAGCAGCAGCCGCTGCTGCAGCGCCTCCACCTACACCAGCACCACGTCCATATCCGCCTGCTCCACCGACCCCAGCTCCT
>JAPMOQ010065772.1:86091-120314 GCA_026543055.1 Argiope trifasciata
CAAGGAAAACTAAGGAAAATCGAGTAGGCCACTGCATCTTGTAATCTTAGATGATAGCTCTCGAATGAGTGATTTGAATGGGAAACATCTGCTCTTTTTATACCTGAAGAATCGTGATTGAAGTGTCTGAATCGTGTCAGGATAGATAGTGAAAAGCGCCCCCTATGTTTAATCAGATGTCCGATGCGTCAGACACTCTTTTTTGTGCGTGTTTGAAAAATTCGTTGCATATTCTTGTTGATTTTATGAAGCTTATTTTAATCATCTTCGCCATTATATTATTGGAAAGTATGTTTTCAATAAAAGTTTCCGAATATCTCATTATATAATAAAATTTATTCTTATAATAATCATTTTTCTGTAATTAAAAATTGATATTGATTCTCGTTTATAATCTCTCTTTTACTTCCAATCTAGGACCGCGGTGGCCTGGTGGTAAAGTCTCGGCTTCGGAACCGGAGGGTTGCAGGTTCGAGACTCGATTCCACCGAAACACCGTCGTGTGAGGGGGTCTCTTGCACGTTAAATCAGTCAATCCAAACGTCCTCCCGCTGGTGTGGCATGGTATGGAGAGGGGGGGGGCAGTTCAGGTGTCGTCCTCGTCATCTGATCGTGGTTCAAAATTATTCAAAATTACGAGGTCCGTCCCAAAATAGCCCTCGTGTTGCTTTCAAACGGGACGTTAATATAACTAAACTAAATTACTTCCAATCTATTCCGCATTAGAGATGGAATATACAATTCTTTTTTTTTTTGTATGGTGACATAAAATCTAATGGGAATTTTTTTTCACATATTTTCACATTGCACGTTAAATAACTGAGAATCAAATATCTTTCTGTTAATGTGGCATTCCATAATAGAAATTTCCTTCTCTGTTATTGCTCTCTGAGAAACAAACATTTGACAAAATTTCTAAATTAAAAGCTTTATCCCTATGTGGTTTGAAAATCACAAGTTTCTGTAACTAAATCTTCATTATCACAATGATATTATTCTGGTAAAATAAAACAAAGTATGAAATATTCCTTTGTTCATATACATTTTTGTGAGATTATAAAATGCAGTTAATTTTGTAACAGCATTTGGATCAAAATAAGACTTTCTCAAAATTGGTTTTGTTTTGGAAAATTTTATATTGCCAAAGTTATGTATGCTGAAAAATTTGATAGCTTTGTAAAATCTGGGAAATTCGAATAAATTTAGAATACGACACAGTTCTTAGAAATTGATTTTTCAACATCATGAATACCTGGATGAACTTTGCTGTATATCTTAAAATCTTTTAACAATGGTTATGCTCAATGTCGAGTAATTTGCATTTATTTCAGATTTGAAGTAGTTTTTTCATACGGTAGAAGATAATATTATACTATGCATGTATTTGTACCAATTGTTTAAATAAAAATTCGGATTTTATCATCACTGACTCCAAAATTCGTAAATGTCTGTTGTCCTTTCGAAAATTTTTAATTTTTATTGCAAAATATATATTTCTAATGGAAGGTATTATTTCCTTTGTTTCTCTGGTAATTTTTTATGAAATTTTATCCATTAAGTTCATACAATTTATTCTATTTATCATAGAATAAATGTATTTTTCCTAATATCAATCTCTTTACTTTATTTAGCTCATATTTCCTTTGTTATGTTTTAAGAAAGCGCAATTTTTAGATTTAAGACAAGATTAGATTTGAAGACAAGCTCTGCTGTTAAAGATTTTTCTTCTATGTCTTTGCACTGAATGAAACTGCATTGCAGATAATCTCCTTTTTTAATTTCATGATTGTCGGTAGGTATCTGGTCAGGGACAATTTATCTACTAAAAACATCTTTTGTCGATATTAAAAGATTAAATATGTTTCCATTTCAAAACATTTAAAAAAAAAAGATGAATAATTTAAATTCATAATTGCTTAAAAAATCTAACTGTTTAATTACGAAATCGTGCCGGACTTATTTTTTTCACATTCGTCAGAGTATGCAAATATTGCATTAAATTTCTAAACAGTTCTATTTTTGTATGTTTTTTATGGTTGAATCGTGATAAAATGCAAAGCAAAGAGAGCTCATGGAAAAATATTGACGCCAGATTAAAATTCCATCTGTATGACGATAGATTTTTCCAGACGAATTGCAATTCAACGTCCAGCTGTATATTCGAACTTCTGCATATGAAATGAGAAAAATACTTTTATAGCACCAATAAAAATCGATGAAAGTGAAATTTTTGTCACGTAAATGTTGATTTTTATGCGAATATTGATGACTTTTGTATATTCAGAAGTTATTTGTAAAGCTGATTCTTGTTTTTCACTAGTCTGCGCGATTCTTGCAAAATGGAACGTCCTTTCATCAACAATGTAGGCCCCGTAGAATGATTAACCGAAGTGCTTCAGCAAGACGTTTTACCACTGTACTTCTTTTCTTTTGCCTCTGCAAATCTTGCATTCAATCGGCAATTCTGAATTATCTGCGTTTTGCTTGAAATCCACAGGTAAGTACTTAATCAGCGCATTCATTAGAAACATCCTATTTTAGTAGAGCAAGTAATACTTTAATGTGATTCCAAACTATGGCTCGAAATTATTGGGCCTTCGAGTATTCAATGTTCGAAGCAAACTTAAATGAGAAATTTGCTCCCAGATTTAAACTGAACGGACTTTTTCGCACTTTAGAAATGGAATTTTAGGCTAACTCTGAATTTAATGTTCGACGTGAACTTTAATTTTTGAAATTTTCTTTATTATGTGAAATCAAAAGCTCTCGTAATTAAGATACATGCAAAAAGGTGCAGATTCGTTATAAAATAAAATGGAGCAATACAATAATAAGGTAAAGCAGCGCATTTATAGTTGAGAAATAATTTAAAACAATCAATAAATAATTAAAAACCTCAAAACAATAATATTTCTCTTAAATGTAGCTTCTCATAATGCGATGCAGAGGCAGAAGTACACATAACACAGCGCATGATACGAGAGATTCGTCTTGTGTATTTCCTTTGTGCTATAGGAATCGTGCTGAAGTAACGGTTCGTCTTCCATCTACCTGGGTTCTGGTCAGGTTGCAGTTTCTCAGCTGAATATCACAAAAACATTAAATTCAATCAAGTGCATTGTACGTCTTTTTTTTTATTTTTTTATTTATTTTATTTATTTATTTATTTATTTATTTTTTGATTAATTTAGATCCTTGTTAGGTGTATTTTTTCCAAACAAACTTTTTTTTTAGGTGTACAGGTTTTATCCAAATCATAAAACCTGTGTGTATTCAGTTTTCAAACATTCAAATTTTTTCGGATGGGATTCTTCAAAAAGTTCTCACCTATTCTACAGGTGAATTTGTGAATTTGTTTCCTCATCAACGAATGAAGCAAAAATTTGACGCAGAACTACAACTGCGTTTAAAAAATTATATACTGCATTTGATGTATTTAAGTCATTCCATTTTCGAGTTATTATGTGCACATGCTCCTAAAAGTGCAGAGGGATAGATGTTGAATCCTTTATTGGATTTGAAGCTAAATTTAATAAATGTATATTGCAAAATTTAATTAATATATACATTATAGATGCCGAATCTGTGTACAGAAATTTATCCAAGTGTGTCTCTTCCTTTTATAGTTTCGTATTTTCTTCGTTTCGTTCGAAAATCTAGATAGATAAACTTTCTCTGGTTACATTTCGCTGAAAATTTGATAGAAGTTTACAAATTCGGGGGGGAGGGAGAGTTTTCATGGATCGAATTCAAAGAGTTTCTATCTTTGTCACAGACAGAGGGACGTACAACGCAGATATAAAGGCAAAAATGGGTTCTTCTTACTCAGTGAGGTCTAAAATATGGAGATTTGTCAAAATCTCGAGTTCGATTTCTTTCAAAATTACCATGCTTTCTCTATACTTCGTATACGAGAGAGTAAAAAGGAATACGTTTAAGATTCAAAATATCTTCTATTCTATCTTTTACGATGTCCAGTAAGAATGTAGTTATTTAAATAGTTTTAGTTGATTTAAACAATTAAACCTTTTAAGATAGAATATTTGTTTACTCTCGGTATATAAGTATATATAGAGAGAGGTTTAATGATGACAATTTAACTATTATCTTAAAATTAATTATTTTCCGACTCACTTAATCTAAACTTCTATACAAATTCCGAGTTTCGTGCATTTTTAATTCTCACAGTACATTTTTTATCTCAAAAAGGTATATTCCGTTTCGCACAGTCTGAGATCGAAATACGTAGTAGCGAATCAGGCGCTTGTATGTACTGCGAAATTGCACGTGCAAGTTGCAAATGTCATCCTTGCTGTGTGTGCAATGATTTATTTTATTTCTTATTATCTCTCTGTAAAACTAAAAAATAATTTATCTTGTGCCTTGGATGAACGTAACGATGCTTTGGAAGATTATATTGATAGTGACAGTGATGACTACGCATGTATGGATAATATATTTTGAATTAAGCAATGTCTTCTTTTATTTTTCTCATTTCTTCCAACATATTATATTTTTCTATCTGTATATATTCTTTTAATCAGGTTACAAATGTTTTTTGAGTAGTTCGACGTTTTAATCATAACACATCTTAATACATACGAAATGAATGCCGTTCGAATAGAATGATAATTAAGCGGTTAGGACTCACTTCTCTCACTTGAGTGAAGACACATTAGATGTCTGAATATTCCTAATTGTTAGCGTTAATCAATTTCATTAGTAAATTAAACTTTCTTCGACGTTTTTGTTTTCCTTCTTTTTTTCCTTTTTTGTGACTTTCTTTCCTTTAAATAAATGTCTACTGTATCCAAGTTGCTGAAAAGCAAAACACATACAAAATTTTATTTAAGGGTAATTTGAAGCAAAATTTAACTAATGTTTCATACGAATATTTTCTCTTGTTACAAATTCTGTTGACAATGTCAATAACAAAGAGAAACTTATGGTTTGTTTGTTTTTTTAAGTTTGAAGAGGAGGTTGCCTATTTTCCGAAAAAAATAAACAGTATGTGAAAAATGTTTATCAAGCCATTAAGAAAAAAATATGTAAAGACAAAGAGATGAAGAAATTTGCAAAATTTCGAAGCTAATGTTATATTATAAAGAAATAGCTCAATCGATTGTTCTTGGCTGCATCTCTAATATCGTAGCGTTTCGAAATCTGATTGCTTATTGGTTAAAAGCAAATTTTATAAAGGATTTTTTTTATAAATATGATTATGTTTAGAAACGAATTCGTTCAAATACAGGTACTAATAATATTGGTCTTCATGAACAAAAACAAAGTATACGTCTTTAAATAATCCACATTGAAATGCAATATGCATTTGATTCAACCATTCTGAGTCATCTAACTAATAAATATGGAGAATAGCGAGCTCATATTTCTTTAGAAAATGTTCGGGACAGTTATTCTATGATTTACTATTTTTGTAACTTTTTATTAAAAACGTAAAAAACAAAAATCTGAGCTTAAAAATAGCAAGTATTAATTTTATTTTCTTTGCAAAACTAACTACAATAAAAAAAATTAGTTTATTTCTCAATAAAAGGCTTATACCATAGGCTTAATATTTCAAAAGTAAGCTTCTTTTCATTTTAAAATTTATGAAGAAAAATTTAATATGGTCTAAAGTCTATCTTGTTTCTGAGTTTCTGTTAAATTGATATATATATATAAATTGTCAAGAAGCTGCAAATAATTTTTGAGAATTAATAATACTCGACCTTTCAATTTAGATAATTCAATTTGCATCTGGCAAACGATTCTCTGTGTTTTGTCAGATTGTTCATAAAGTAATAAATAAATAAATGATTGATTTATTCAAATTTGCTGCTTTTTTAAAATTATAAAATAACTACTTAAGATGGAACATGGTTTTGTGAAGATACTTAATTCTTAAAATAAATTTATTGAGATACTTCATTGTTTGATTAGAGCTTGATTGTACAATACATTTAACTCCTATAAACTTGGATTTTTTCTGTTCCAGATTCTCCTTTCTGAATTGAACTAATAAAGGCTTTATATCTCAAATAGATTTGAACATTAGAAAGTATTTTTGATATAGTATGTATTTCATTTAATAACAATAATAATACTATACAACATTTTTTTGTTGCGAGAAGTTTAACTTTTATTTTTATTTAGAGTAAAAATTAATTTCAAAATATTAAGCATATCCAAATACAATTCTAAGCAATTTGCTCAAATTCCATGCAATCAGCGAAGTTTAAACTAATTTAACACAATTTTTAATCGCAGTAACGAATATTTAGATTTCGTTCTTTTCTAAAATTTAAACTATGTGAATTTATTTTTCTCTGCATGTTACAACTATTTTCTTTGATATTTTTATTTAACATTTTATTTCCTAGAATATTTCTAAAATATAAGATAGTAATTTAGATAATTTTAGATAATTTAGTTATAATTTAGACATATAATATATATCTAAAATATAATATAATAATGATGCAAAGCAGCAATGCAAATATACATGATCTTTGAATTCGGTTAATAAACATATCGAACAATCGGTTTGTTTTCGGATCATAGCCACATTAATGTTTAATTAATACATTAGTTTTCAATAAAATATTTAATATATTTTCAAATAAGAAAAGATACTGTGTGCCATTTGGTATTCTACAGAACAGGGTATTCGAATTTATTACCAAATTTCGTACAAATATACTTTGAAAGGTAGAAATTAAGAGTATTTTTTAAATTTATTTTGAAATTTTGAAATTTTAAGAACAATTTTTAATACAAATTAAGTAAAATTTTGCAGTTGCAAATTGCAGAAAAAAAAATTATTTACATTACCTTAAAATTTTTAAAAAAGCCTCTTAATAATAGTAATTTACAATTTTGTTCACTATGCTGAATACATTTAAAAAAATACCTTAAAAAAATTCACCCTGTTTTTACAACAGTACTTTTTACTGTTCAAATCATTCGTAATTCAATAGTATTTAAATTGTTTTAATTGCTGTCAGAAATATTTTGTTGCTTGTTTTTCTACTTTATATCCAAAATATGTTTTTTTTTTTTAAGTGATCTTTTCAATTTTTTAAAACTCAATTAGCAATTAGTCCTAACGTTAAAATGAGTAATCATGAAATGTTTACTTACTTTTCAACTAAATTATTATTGTCGCTTTTTCTTGTTTTTCGCATAATGTAGTATAAAGGGTGTAATAATTATTTAAAGGGTGCTTTTGATTAATGCGTTCTATCAATGGAGTAAGCTTTTGTGTTCTTATTTCAAATAAACAAATAAATGGTGCATAAAACATATTATCGCTCTATTAGTTGAACTTTTTGTCACAATTTATTGTTTCATTGAATCAGTAAATGAGAGCCCTTTCAAACTTCTCTAACATTAATTATTAATGCTTTTATTATTAAATACATTTGATACTGTATATAGGATTTCATTGCAGAATAATTTCTTTAATATTTTATAAATAAGTTTCGAATTAGCAAACAAATAATTGTATTAGTCAAAGTTTAATCATGTTTCGTTTCAAATTAAATTTAAAATAATGGATGTCGTACCAGATAACTGGCATACAGAAAGGTATAGGACTCCCAAAACAGAATTTAAAAGTTTAACGATTTTGGAAAGTTAAAAATATTTTGTAAAGACGCCATTAGGACAATGTTACGTTTAAAAAATTTAATTGAGAATAATAAAATTTATCATCAACTGATCTCTAGAAGAAAGCTAATTTACAATATCTCACAGCTTCTTGAATATATTCTATCAATAACTGATATACCTAAAATCGTTTATTATTAAAATATTTTCATGTATGTCTGTTTTAATGAAAAATTTACTTTTGCATAAAATATGATATACAAAATTTTTTATCGTCCAAACGTTTTTAATTAAAATCAGAATATTAACTGAAAAGGTGATTCAATCACCAATAACTAACTTTCTCCACATCAATAAATTAAATCAGTAATTTTTCCTTCTTCCTTATAAGAATCATTAATTGTCGATTCTCAGACTTTTATCTCAGAGTTCTTCCAGAATTCTATTCTGGTAGCAAATCTGCATTTTTATTCTTTTTTTTTTTTTTTTTTTTTTTTCAAAAACACAAAATTATTTTTACAGATTTTGTAAAAATCATCTTTTAAAACGAATAAAACTTTGGTAAATATATATATTTTTTAATTAAACAGAAACCTTTTTATTGTTTTAATTAACAGAAAACGTAGATTAGTTAGCCGCGTAGCAATAATATATCAATTACAGTTTTTTATTTGAAAATCGTCTTCAATTATTTATTAAATTTTGAAAAAAAACTAATAATAATTTAAGAAAAAAACTGCATGAAATTGAAATTCATATTAGTGCAAAGATAAAAATTTTACTTTTTAAAATTACATAAAAATATTTCATGCGATTTATTCCGAAGTTTTATCAGAAAAAAAGTAAAATAATTAAATTCTATACTTTTAAAAAGTCACACGCATTCTTTCTCGTTTTAAATCATAACTGTGCACAATTTTATCAAATTGGGTTTGTTTAGTTGTAAATTTCGTTATTTGAATTAATTTTAAGCACTTTTGTAAATGCTTCATCAAAACTGAAGATGAAACAATGATTTTTAATCATCATGTACACTTAAACCTAATTCTACAGCTAATATACGTAAATCGTATTACGTACTGTTTAGAAATATGATTTAGGTCGGAATATAGACCACATATAATATTAGAATGGCATATAAGTCATTGTGAAATAACATTAAAAATATATATTTAGATAGAAATAAGGTAAATGAATTCGAATATACAGAATTACTGATTATCCGCAGAACTGGCTTTCACCTATTCGCCAATTACTGCCACGTCAAACTGTCTTTTTTCCGCATCCCGCACAATATTGACTTTTGTAATATTTCATCAACCACTTTAATACTTTAGTTTTCGAAATGTCATATTCACCTTAAAAAGGCCGATGCCCTTCTTTTCAATCTATTTGTGTTATTAAATATGATGTTAATATATAATTTTTTTATAAATTGTACTTTACTAAAATAGCTTGTTTCTTAAAAAATACTAACTGTCTTTGACCACTAGCTTGTTCAACCAAATTATTGACTTTTTAAGATGGTTTAATGATTGATTTGGAATGCATATTGAAATATATAATAATTATGCGTCAAATAAGGTATTGAACAAAAATGTCCTTTATGAAAATAAAGTTATCTTTAATGATTTGAGAATAACTTTAATTCTGCTTAAAAAGCTTTTGATGATAATATTTTGTTATCAAATGTTTAATGAAAAAAAAAATTATTTTAATTATGAAGATTTGGCTTAAAGAATCAAGGGCCTGAATTTTTAAAGTTGTTACCATTTATTATATGCCTTCTTTCGCTTTTCAATGTGCGCCGATTATTTTATCATCTTCTTGATTTATTTTAAATAAAAACCAATACATTCCTTCATGTTTGGGGCAAATTGGATTTTTTTAAAGTTAATTTAATATAAGCGATGTAACTCTTTAGTTTAAGTGTGCTCGGAAAAACAGATTTTTTTTTTTAATTTCAATTTTGTTATTGTTTTTATCTTTCAGCTGTATTTCTATCTTTTTGATTCGTTACCACAAACGTTAAAGAATCTTGAAATTTCTTTTTACTTAAATTCTCTAACAAGTGATCTTATGCGCCTGGATTTCAATTTGATTTAATAAATATATTAACTGATCATTCAGATCTAATATTTGTAAAATATTGCATCGTCATCGAGACTATATCAGTAAACGAAGCAATTTCAAAACTCTAGTACATCCAGGATATGAGAGAAAAAGTGATTACATAACTCCATATTAACTAACAAGATGGAATGTAAAAGTGTAATAAATAATTAATTTAATTAAGTAAAAGTGTATATAAAATTTTTAGTTTCGTTGTCATTTATAAGTTTTATTTCATTTACTTTTCATTTTTGTGAACTTTTAGTGTTTAATTCCGAATTAAATTTTAATTTCGATTTCGGCCTAATTAGTTTCGATTTAATTTTTGTTGACTCAGGAAATAGGTTTTTAATTATTTTAATGCTTTTATGGTTGTTATATAATTATTCAATGGCAGCAGTTTTTATTATCATTTTTTTTTTCATTTTTCATCATTATGTATCTCTTAGTCATTATATTCTGTATATATTAACATGAAAAATAATCAGACATTTTTTGGGGAATTCTGATTCACAAGATCTTCCTAATCGGGATATTGAATATCGGATTACCACATTGATTTCGTTGAGGTTTTGAATTCGGATTGTGATATTATAATCAAATATATTTGTTATATATGACATAACAAATGTGCTATGATAAACTAACATCGCATCATACAAAAAACGACATTTTTAATTATAAATATCAGTATTATCCGTATTAAATCAATTATTAATAACTTTATTTATAAATATTCATGCTTTTTTAAAATTTACTTGAAATATTTTTAATTGTTTGTAAATGTATACAATGCATTGAATTTTATACAGTAGTACATTGTAGTTTGAAGTGTTATAAATATTCTGCATTTTATTGACAAGAAATTTGTTGTGAAATTATTTTTTTTTTTAAGATAAAGATTATTTTAGAAATTTTTTTCAATCTAGAACTCTTTTTATATATATATTATTGCATTTTATTCGAATGTTGGTTATTTGTCCATTAATTATATTATGATAATATATAATGCCTTTTTTTATTTAACTATGTTGTTTCAGAGTTGAAAGAAAAATAAAATACCTTTCTAGAAAAAATTTTGAATACTGCATCATTCGTTGATAAATGAACTTAACATTCCATTTTTTTAAATTCTTATTATAAATATTACGGAATTAATGCTTTTCGTCTGTTTTTGATTTTTGAAAGAATATATTGTATGAAAGCTTCTTTAAATTTAATTATCTAATATTGTATATTGTTGTATATTATTCGGATATTGTTAAAATTCTTAAAAATATTTAGATTAAATTTGCCAATAGTAGAATAATTTTTTTTCAAGTCATTAAATATCATATTTTAAATTCCATTTTGTTAAATTTACTTAATTTTATCTGTTAAAGGTGATATTATCTTGTATTTTTATAAAGAACGAAAGAAACTGACATTTTCTAAATCAACAGTAAAGAAGGTAAGTTTTCTCCATTATTAGGGAGAAAAAAAAAAGGAATAAAATAAATTGTAAAATACAAACATTACTTTCACATCATTGACACATTTTTTTAGCCTACGGGATTTTAACACAATTATTTTCTATTTATTTTTATTGGAAAAGACATGAATATTTTTATCATACAAATTGAAAATTCTATTTATTTGGAGTCAATATGTGAAAGATGCCATTTATAATAGATAAACAAATAATAAATTATGATATATCGATATATGCTGAAGACTATATTTCAATGATGAAGTTCATTTAGCCGTAATATTCATTGCAGTGACAGTCATAATTTACTTAGTACTTCCGAAGCTTCATTATCAAATAAATAATTATTTAATTAAATATTTATTTTGTTCGAATGATGGATGCTACCAAGTAGTGGATTAGAAAAACAATTATATCAATATTCTGCAATAGTAGTATACAAAATAAAAAGTTTTTTTTTTAAATTCCATTCTAATGCAGCATAATAGGATGTTTACTATTACTATTTTAAATTAATTTAATTTTACTTTTTAGGGAACAGGACGCTGCCTTCGATGAAGAAATTTCATCAAGAACCAAGAATAACCCGTGTTCTGAGTTTTCAGTTAACTCGAAGGGAAAGAAAAAAGCTACAAATCAAGGCGTTTTAACAAGAATTTTTTGTGGATCACAAAAAAAAACGAACTATTCACAGAAGTTTACTGTTAGTCCTAGATCCAGGGCTTTTTCTTTAAAAAAACATTAAAACAAATCATTTATATTTTAACAATATAATTTATATTTTTATATTATTTACATTTTTTATTTTTCTTTGTACTCTATAATTACCTTGATTTGTTTCATGTTTATTAAAAAGAGATTTAGTATTCTGTCTTTCACTCATTTCCTCGTGTTCTAGAATTCAGAAATTCTATAAAGTAATGTGTTCCAGATGACTGTATAATATTTTAATACTTTCGGAATTAAATTATCAATTGAACGATAGATTTCATTCAAATTTTGTTGTTGTTTTACATATAGCATTATCAACCATTCCAGAAAATATGATTTTAAGGCAGCATAATGTTTATAATAATGTGTTTTGAAATATATAACTTATGACTAAGAAACTTAAGTTAAGACTAAAAAACACAAAATAATAAATGACACTTTTATTAGAGTACAAATCATAAGGTATAAATTATTTTTTTAAAAAAGAAAGGATTTTGAAACATAATCCTTGAAGGGAGTGGCACATAAAAAACTAAAAGAAAACGAAGCTGAAGCTCATGAAAGATAATTCATGAAAACTCATTGAATATTAAATATATTACGAATATCAGAGATTAAAAGCTATTTTTGTTTCTACAATTTTTTGCTTCCATTTTCATTTTTTTTAATAAAAATTATTTTTAACTCCTTAGAAACTCTCAACACTAATGAATTTCTCAAGTCTCTCAACAATAATAAAAATTTTCTTTTAAAAAATTGTTTTATCTCTGTAATTCAATAAATTCTTTTTTTTTTAATTTGTACAATATTTCAGAATAAACTTTCCAACACAGATAGGATATAAATTCATTTGAAAGTAGTTCTGACATTCAAACACAAAATAAAGAACATTCATAAAAGGCAAAATTAGTTTTGGTTAAAAAAATTAAAGTCATAATTTTTAAAAAGAGAGGATTCAGAAAGACTGAAAACTGTAAGCAATTTTCAAAAAAAAAAAAAAAAAAAAATCTAGTTCAAAAACGATTTTTTATGAACATCTTTTCCCTTAGTGAGAAAAAATTATCGAAATTTGGTCGTCTCAGAATACTGAAACGAACAATAGTGTAATATAACGACTACATTTTAGAGACTAATTTAGAAACTATAATCTAGAGACTAATTTAGAAACTATAATTTGGAGACTAATTTCAAGAATGAAGATATTTCAAAGATTAAATGTAATTTGATTTCTTTCTGATTTTTTTAAAAAATAATCTCACTCCAAAAAAAATTTTATAGTTAAATTGGAGAAGAAAATATTTAATTTATTCACATAAGTACTAAAGAAGAAGTTAGAACGTTGTGATTTTTAAATATTATTGAATTGGCAAAAATCAATATTATATGCTGCGTTATTAAAATATTTGTTTGCATCCAATAAGTTAAACTCCTTCAAATTGAGTGAGATTTGTTCCTCCTTTTTTTAATAAGTACGTCTTTGAAGTTTTCTTATCAAATTCATAAAACTTTTCAAAGCAATTTTTCTATAATTAAACTATTATAAGATTGGAATTTATTAAAAAATTGATTTTCCGAGGCTTTTATATGCAGTTTGTCGAATTTCGTTCTGAATTTTTTTTTAAATCTATATACTCCTTTTTTATGAAAATAATTAAAATAACTCGTAAATATCTTGTTGCATTGAAATATGGACCACACCAAAATCTTAGCGTCTGAATACTTTGGGAAAATATCAGACCCCCCCCCCTTCACGTTCCCTTACATCCTATATACTAATACAGTGTGTTTCGTTAAAAGACCGACAAACAGGAAGAGTTATTAGTGGACAGCAGTCTATTAATACATACTACTACTATTTGCTGTCCACTAACAGAAAGAGTTATTAGTAGACAGCAAGAAAAGCAAAAAGGGCAGTGAAACACGGCCGTCTTTGTAACAGACGGTAGCGATAGGAATGAAAGAAACTTGTTCCAATAAAGATGAATTAAATCATTATTGTTACAGTGGGTCTTGAAGCTTTAATTTGAATCACTTTCGTTAGAATTCGTCGGTTATTTGTCCAGCTAGTAAATTTCTTCTTATTTTCTTCAATTAGTGTGCTCAGTGATGGTGATTAAATAGAATTTTAAGGCTCTTAATTCCTTTGTGAACATAACTGCTGCACACTATATTCACTTAAAACAGCAATTAAATATCTCAATTTATTATAGACACCTGTTAAATTTTCTTAACTTTTCTTGCTATATTTTATTCTTCTATTAATTCTTCATAATGATTAAAATTTCTTTTTTTTAATGCTATATGTTGAGTACTTACTTCTGTGAGCCCCGTGTGATACTTTGTGGTGTACGGTGATTTTATAAATAAATAAATAAAACTGATAATTTATAAAATTTTTATAAATTATCAGTAAATGTTTACGATACAATAAAAACAATATCTAAAATTTAAGATGAAAAATAAGAATGCTGTCTCTGTTTGAATATTGCATAACAAAAAATGATATTTATTATTCATATTAATTATCAAAAGATATATTTATTACAGACTAGCCGCCTTTGGCGACCAGCTGGTTCGCCATGAGTAATGCGTTCTAAAATTTCCAATTAATTCATATATTTTTTAGCCAAAATTTAAGATATAGTTTAAGTTAAAAGATTCAGTTATTAGTAGTTAAAGAGTCGGTAAATTTATTCGGAAAAACTTTTTGAGTTTAATGCTCTAATAATTTATCGATTATGCTTCCAAAATATTAAAAATGTTTTTTTCGGTGATATTGCCAAAATGTTAAATATGTTTTTTAAAGAAAGCGAAAAAGGGAAAAAATTATTGAATTAATGATACAGATATTGCAAACGATTATAGAAATATGCCATTAAGTCGGGATTTCAATGCATATTCTGTCTAAATTCAATCAGGTATACTGTAAATAAAGATAATTTATGGAATTAATGATATAAATATTGCAAACGATTTCTTAGAATCCTTTGCCTTGCATTTACTTTTTTAGAAGATATCACATTTTATATTTATGTTATTTTATCTAGTCACGTGCTGAAAGTTGTATTTCTTTAGATTTGATTTGCGATGATAGTTTTTTTTTTTATTCGAACTTCCGGCATTTTTTTATTTTATCCAGTCACGTGATAAAACATGGTTAAAATATTTCTTTAAAAATTCGTTCAAAATAGAAGCTTACTTTATAAATTAAAAAAACTGATACCGTTAGAAAGCTAATTTTTTAATCTTTAAATTGATATAAAAATCATGTTTGTACAATTATATTTTCGGAAGTTATAGCGGAAAAACGTTGAAATTTCGCTTAATTTTTAATTAATTCAAATTCTAATTAAAAATTGGAAAAAAGGGCTCCGAGGTGCACGTTCCCGACCTCCAAGGTATACATGTACCAAATTTGGTATCTGTAGGTCCAACTGTCTAGCCTATAGAGCGCCAACACACACACACACATTGAGCTTTATTATAAGTATAGATATATGAATAGACGACAAAACTCATTTTTAGAGACGGCATTTTGTCTCCCCACTCCTCTTCGATGTAAGACGCAAGCTAAGTCTCCGGGAGTGTATATATTATTTCATTCGAGGAGCGTTATATTAGCGTTACTCCATATTAGTACATATTCACTTACATACTAGTATGGAGTGCACAATATTTTTACTAGTATGGAGTACACAATACTTTTACTAGTATGGAGTACACAATATTTTTACTAGTGTGGAGTACACAATATTTTTACTGGTATTGAGTTCATAATATTTGAACTAGTATGGAGTACTTAATACACAATATTGTTTCTTTTCAAAACAATTTTTTAAACCACAGCTTAATTTTTTGGTCATATCTATTCATTTTTTTAAACTACCATTATTTCTTGGAACCAGTTTATACACTTACGTTATTCAAATATAAGTTAACATGGTAACTACAAAATGAAGAGAGACAGATGAATAAAATTCAGTGCACAAATGTAACATCCCTATTGTAGATATCTATCAAATTTAGAACAATATCTGTCATAGGGCTGATTTTCTACCCGTTTGTATTTTCAAAAACAATCTAACGCAATAATTCAAAAACGCAGTAATTTAACTACATCAAATTCGAGTCGTCATTTTGTAACTATAGGGGAAATTCTATGTCAGATTTCAGTTTCAATCGAAGGGAAACAAAAACTCAATTTTCAGATATTATTAACCAATTTCAGGAATTAATCGCAAAAAAACTCACCAAAAATTAAACGATAGATTAAATAGAAAAGCCAAATTCGTGCCAAAGGTTGATATTCACAACTATTGTACTTCACTGCCATGCAAGGCGTTCTCTGAGAAATCGCCTTTATTAGAGACTGAGATAGAAAATTTTTTGGGAGACCATTCCCGATGATTTCATTTTGCAAAAAATACTACATTAATATTTTTTTTTAAATTCACGAAGATGTTTACTATTTGATATAATATCTTGAAACTGCATCATGCGACGCGGATCCTGTGATGAACGTAATGTAAAAATTATTCAATACTGTTTAGATTTCTGCAGTTCCTAAATTAGACAGGAAGTTACTTTTTGAGTCGCAGTTACAATTAAAAAATATAATTTTAAAAAAATTAATTACATTTTTAATAAAAAATTAATCGAAATTTTAAACTTTCTCCTCTTTTTAAAGTTTAATATTGGTGTTCAAAATCTATTTTTATACCATTTTAAAATTCAAAATCAAATCGGCATCACTGAAAAGCTTGTGACTTTCAAACAATTTCTTTAATATTGAAATTACTTTAAAGTACTTTAAGTGTACTTTGCAATAATACTTTAAATCATTTATACTCCTGTTCATTTATACATAGTTCATACTATATACATTTATGTACTTTAGGCTATGTACATTATAAACTATATTTAATATATTTTTGTATGCTCTTCATTGACAGAAGTGTTGCAATTGTAACACTTACGGCACAATATTAATTTTTCACCCTTAATCATCATGAATGGCTGTCTAAAAGCAAAATCTTCCTATGACACTGCATCTATACCCCTTTGACCTTCTGGTCGTTGCCACACTGATTCTGGCTAATAAAATTAATCTATTAACTGCCTCGATCCATATTTGGGAATTGTGTGTATGTATACCACTCGGCACCAGAAATATATTTGATACATTTGACAATTTAATTTCATCCTATGTACTGACCTACCGTCACGAGAAATCCCCTAGTAACCCTAAAAATATGGGTCAGTGTCTTGGAAAAGAGATATTTTGTTATATTTTAGGGGGTGAAGGAAAGGGCTGCATTTCATTTGGCACTAAAAGAACCGGTTAGGAACCGAATACCGCAAACGAAATGAATTTCTCGCTTAATAAAGAGCGTTTAGTTCGCCAAATGCTGTGGTCTGCTTTAATGTCTACTTCCCTTCTTACTTAGACTCGTCTACTTACGGCAACTAGGTTCAGGATTTTTCTCGTGACCGTAGGACAGTATATTAGTCAACATTGTGTGCTGTAGAATGCTAGTATTCTGTGCTTAGTTACTCTACAATATGGGAACAAATTAGAAGTCTGTAAATTAGAGGTGTAAATTGAACAGAATATAATTATCTTATTTAAGGTAAGATATATTTTTGGTTTTATTTTTATATTATAATGAAATACTATACATAAATATGTAAATTAGAGGTTATTAGTTTATTGATCATTTTATAATGATATTCTTTTTCAAAAATATCAAATATCTTTAAAACAAAGCATTGAATATAATTATTCATTTTTTTTTTTTTTTTTTTTTTTTTTTTTTTTTTTTTTTTTTTTTTTAGCATTTATAAGTATAACTTATCCGATAAAAAGTTTTAAAAAAGAAAAAGGACAGTTACTGGGCTAAATCAAGTTTTAGAAAGTAAAATTAGACGAATTAAGTTGAAGAGAATTGGGAAGGTCTCGATAATCAAAATTGTGGCAATTGCATTGAAGTAGAAAAGATTTTTAGCTAGTTAAATTTTTGATTGAAAATTTAGGGCCAAAACAAATTATTTACTTAAATCATAAATCGGAATAAAGAAATCTGTTTCTTTAAGTATTTTTTAAATGACATTCGAATTTCAAGCTATTCGATACTCGATATTTTCCCCCAAGATTGATATTTTCGTGATTTACAAGTGATTCGATATTTTCAAGTTCATAAACACAATTCGGTATGCTAAGAAATAAAATCATTCATTCCCAAATTAGCACAATATATGAGCCAGATCTAGTGATTAGAATGAACTTATTTTCATTTAAATGTACTACTAATAAAAATTTCAAAAATAATAATAATAATAAATGCAATATCGTATCACGCTTCGAATAAGTTTCAAAAAAAATATTTAACATTTGCATAATGCTTTTAAAAATTGTTGCTTAAAATTTCATGTTATTTTAATGGCTAAAAAGGCATTTTATGCGTAATGAAATTTGAAGAAAACGTGTTTCTTGAAAAAAGCAAAACAAACCATCTTTCTCTTATAGAAGCTCTCATTAAATTTATTGTCGAAGAATAATTAATTAGCTTTCCGTTTTTTCAAACCCATTCATTTCTGTAGTTAGTGAAATGTCTCTCATTTTATGAAACTAAAATTAAAAAACAATTTGGTAAAACTACAAATATCACAGTTCCCATAAAATATTAGCACCCGAAACAAATTATCGGACTAGAGATTCAAATTTCTTTTTAAAAAATTTTAATGGAAATTTATGCAATTGACAATAGCAATTTCCAGATGTTTTTGTTTGAAGAGTTATACGCAATAAATGGATCGAACACATGCAGTTTTAAGCATACAATTCTTTATCTTCAGCTGTATATCCAAGACAGAGTACATGGTGCGAACAACACCAATTTATGACACCCATAAAATCGCAGAAGGCGAGACATTTCGTCATAAAATCTGAAATAAGCATGAATATTGATGAGTTTGGTTCCGTCTTAAACACGAATTTGTTTATTTTATCTGTTTTTTCACTTGCATATGCGTCAATTATTGAAAACTATAGTGACTTTTCAGGCAGATTTGTGAGCCCCGTAGCTTTTAAGTGAGTCAGCATCGATTTATGATTGATTGACTAGTTTTCTAGAAACTACGACGAATTTTGCTGGCCGCCATCTTCTGATTTCACGCATCTGCAAGCAGCGAGTTTCTGGTAAAAAATGTAGTTTATTTTTTACACAGTTTTATTTTATTTTATTTCATGATTGTGAAGATGGAATTTAGCAATCGTTTTTCAATTCGCTTTCTGATGTGCAAGGCATTTGAAATTTTATACTCTTGTGTATTTCCGAAAGCAACACATTTTTATAATTAATTACCAGTTTATCTTATGAATTAAATTTGAAAAAAAAAAAAGTTTTGGATGTGCCGGTTCTTGAAGAACGAAAATATGCACCTAAGAGTAAATTTAAAGTTTTAATAATAAGTTTTAAAAATTTTCGAATTTTAGTAAATTAAAAATTAAATTACCTTCTAACGTTTTTCAGTGATAACTTTTAAAAATGTTATTGCTCAAAAGTAATTTGTATATAGTTACAAAATTTTGAAAATAATCTTCTAAATATTGCAATTTAACAGGCGTATAAATTGCTCCTAAATTTTAGCATTTTTTAAAATATATCGTTTTCCTATTTTCCAACAAAAGTTTTGTTTTCAATTTCTAAGTAACAGAATATTTTTCATATTTTAAAAAATACTAGCCGATTTTGGCAACCAGCAGGTTCTCCAAAATTTAGGATCTCTTAAATTTTCAATTAAATATTTAGGTATCTTAGTCTCTTAATAGAGCCTTCTGTAAAGTATTTTTAAATTTCAAATTTTGATAGTCACTTAAGGCAAATTAATATAGAAGCTTAAAGACTTATATTGCATTAGATATATCGCTAATATTCTGTCAGTCGTTGTAAGATTAAATTAAAACTTGAAATGGAAGGAATAAAATTTCAATAAATACGAAAACAAATTTCCTGAATCTTCTATGTACTACAAAGTATTCTTTTACATTATGTACAATATTTCAAAGAATTATTTTATAAAAAAAATTCTGCTTCATCATAAAATTCAGCTTTACCTTCAAAAAAATTTCGTGCGGCAATTTTATTTCATTTCAATTTTTAAACATACTTCTGAAAACAATTATGAATTTTGTGCTGTCATTCGATCCTAATATCTAGTAAACCATAACCATATCTCTAAACTACACTGATGGGGGAAAAAAATCCCAACACTAGGGAGGAGCTGTGCTAGATAAACGAAATTTGGTAGGCGTGTTTATACATCTGAAAAATGACATCGATTCAAATTTAGAGCTACGCGCGTAAGTGTGGCGCTAGTAGCGACACTATGAACATGCAAATGAGGTTTGCTTTAAATAAGCGCTGTAAGGTTCGTGATCGTTATTTACAGTTGAGATTTGACGTAGTGGGTTAATGTTAGTCAAGGATGCCTCTGAGAAGACGAAGAAGCCATTATCAACAGCTCACTGAGTTTAAACGAGGTCGTGTTGTAGGGCTACGAGAAGGTGGGTTTTCTTTCCGCGATATTGCTGAAAGACTTGGCAGGAATGTATCCACTGTGCATGAGTATTGGCGGCAGTGGTCAAGGGAAGGTACTGCCTCAAGAAGACCAGGTTCCGGGCGGCCACGTGGTACTACTGAGAGGGAAGACCGTCGTATTCGGCGTATGGCTGTGGCTAATCGTACTGCGTCTGCAGCTGAAATTCGAGCTGCAGTTGGCACCACAGTGACACAACGAACTGTTACAAATCGGTTACTTCAAGGACAGCTCCGAGCCAGACGCCCTGTACAGTGCATTCCACTGACTCCAAACCACTGCCGTTTGTGACGTGAGTGGTGTCAAGCTAGAGCCCATTGGAGGACGGAGTGCAGATCTGTTGTGTTTTCTGATGAAAGCCGGTTCTGCCTTGGTCGCAGTGATAGCCGTTTGTTGGTTAGAAGGAGGCCAGGTGAACGCCTGCTAGTGACCTGTCTGTGGCCTAGACACACAGGGCCTACTCCTGGAGTTATGGTTTGGGGAGCAATTTCGTATGACAGCAGGAGCACTCTCGTGGTTATCCCACGCACCCTGACTGCAAATTTGTACGTCAGTCTATGCAGGGATGGGCAAACTTTTTCGATCGTGGACCAAAAATCGAAAAAATAAAGTTTGGCGGGCCAAGATGAATTTTTCTAAAATTTTAAAAACGATATACAAGTATTACAATTTAATATATTAATGAAATGAATGAAATTGCGATTTCATTTTTAAAAGTTCCTTATATTGAGGTTCGAAGTGAGATGTACTGATTAGGAACGAGGCTAAATGCTCATCTGTCAGTCTACTTCTGAAATAATTCTTTCTAATGTTCATAGTTGAAAACACTTGTTCACATATATATGATGAAGCAAACATAGCACTGATTTTCTAGGCATGAGATATTAAATTTGGGAAACTTACTTTCGATAATGATTTGTAAAACTCTAACTTTGGCATATTTAGAAACAATTGCTTGAGATGATTGTTAGATTGCAACTCAATTAATTCAAGCTGCAAATCTGACCTTACTGCTTCACAATTTACGTTGAATGGCATGGTAAAAATAACCAATTCTGCTTGAATGGCACTGAAATCTTGAAATCTGCGTTCGAACTCAAAATGCAGTTTTTTCAAGTTATCTTCATAATTCTTAAGGTTCTCTTCATTTACTGAGGGTATTGACTTTAACCTCGGGAAATGAGATAAGTCGTTCTTATCTAGCTGCCCAGCAAACATATTAAGTTTTAGTTTAAAAGCTTTGAGATGTGACCAAATATCGTCGATAAATTGATTTTTCCCTTGAATCTTGACATTCAAGTTGTTCATATGACAAAGAAGATCTGTGAAAAATGCAAAGTCTGAAAGCCATTTTGTACCTTCTAACATTTCGCACTAGGCAGAACACTTTTTCTCACGGAAGAACGACACAATGTCGTCTTTCATCTACCAAACTCGCTCGAAAACACATCCTGCACTAAGCCACCTTACTTTCGTGTAATACAGTACATCAGAGTATCCAGATTGCACTGACTGAAGAAAATCTTGAAATTGCCTGTGAGTAAGCCCACGAGATTGAATAGTATTAACAAGCTTCCCGACTGTATCAAGCACGGGTTTCATATCCAATGCAGATTTACACAGATCATCTTGATGTATAACACAATGTAGAAAAACAACATTGTTCCCGGGATAGTTTTGATTAAAGTGTCCAAGAAATCCAGATTTTTTTTCCTGTCATATTTGGGGCTCCATCGGTCGTAATATTACATATTTTTGTTATAGGCACTTTCAAAGTTAAAAGCCCTTCCTGAAATTCACGAAAAATATCATATCCCGTTGTAGTTCCCTTTAAAGAACGCATGCACGCCAGTTTCTCAATAATTTCAAAGTTCTCATCAACACCTCTTATAAAATATACTAATTGAGCAGTATCATTTATATCAGTGCTTTCATCCATAGCTATGGAACAAAATTTAAACTGGCCAATCTTTGACTCTAATTGTGATGCCAAATTTTTATCGATGGCTTCCATTCTAGAAGTCACCGTTTTTCGAGATAAGCTTACAGTCTCAAAATTATTTTTCTTGTCTGGACATAAAACATCACAAACTTGGAGCATGCATTGTTTAACGAACTCCCCATCACTGAGAGCTTTATTAGTTTTATCAATATTGTATGCTACAATGTAATTTGCATGTGTAGCTGCTTCTTGAATACTGTTTACCTTCTTGAAAAATTTTGCCGGCCTGATAATTTTTTAGAAAGACTTTCTGCATTTTGTTGTTGTTTTTTTCACATTCGGACATTGCTTCGTAATTGGAATTCTTATGCTTAGGTGTGAAATGACGGGAAATGTTATATTCTTTGAAGACTGCTACAACTTCATTGCAAATAAGACACACTGGTTTATCTTTTACAACTGAAAAAATATATTTCCATGTCCATTCATCATTAAAAGCGCGGCACTCTGAATCAACTTAATGTTTTTTAGTAGCCAGTTTGGGGTTGAAATATTTTACGTATAACCCAAACAAGCACTAGCTACGCTATACCTTTAATAATTTCACCACTATTCACAATGACGCTATATGTCCACAATCTTTCAACACGCAATCAATAATATTAGAACTCGCGCCAAAAGAAAAAGCCGCTAGATGGAGCTTAAAATGCGCAGTCTGCCACATGTGAGGTCTAATTCACCTATATTGAATTCCCATATGTCTGCTCCACAAGAAAAAGATAACGCTTGTTGGCGCCAATCTACAGCTATAACTAACGAATAACTTCCGCTTTTAACACTTTACCGATTGAAAACTGCCTGTGTTTGCTATTTCCTTCGATTTATGTTTTTTAGAACAAAAATAGAGAATGTGAACAGATTACCAGCTCTTTGAAAAAAAAAGGAAGAAAAAATATAATATTTAAACAAAGTAGAAAAGGAGATGGATATATAATATATGAATATTTCTTTTAATTTGCCTCTGACCGGCAAATTAAAATTTTATCCGCGGGCCGGAGTTGGCCAGCGGGCCGTAGTTTGCCCATCCCTGGTCTAGTGATACAACCTGTTGTGCTGCCATTCATGAACAGCATTCAAGGGGGTGTTTTCCAACAGGATAACGCTCGCCCTCATAAAGCTGTTGTAACCCAACATGCTCTACGGAGTGTCGACATGTTGCCTTGGCCTGCTAGATCACCAGATCTTTCTCCAATCGAGCACGTATGGGACATCATTGGACGACAACTCCAGCGTCATCCACAACCAGCATTAACCGTCCCTGCATTGACCGCCCAAGTGCAACAGGCATGGAACTCCATCCCACAAACTGATATCCGACACCTGTACGACACAATGCATGCACGTTTGCATGCTTGCATTCAAAATTCTGGCGGTTACACCGGTTACTAATGTACCAACATTTCTCGTTTGAAATGGCTCTACCTGTGATCTTGAAACTTTAATCAATTAAATATGTTACCTAGACAAATGTATTCCTAAAATTTCATTACTGTACAATAATTTTTTCTTGGTGTTGGGATTTTTTCCCCCATCAGTGTATATATAATAAAATTATCTCGACGAACTTACATTTCACTGCTCTGCAATGAGAATATTTGGAGGTAAAGTTATTGAATTTCGTTGTACAATAAAACGATCGATTTTTTGGAAAAAAAGTAACCATTGAAGACTGACAACAAATCTTTTCTCCCTCGATTTTTCTTTAACGCAAGTTGGAAGAATCTGTTTTCAGATTGGCCTTACTTTTCTACAACGAAAGTTTACTGAATAGGAAAACAGGGACATTACAGATTACTGTGAAAAACAGAGACCTGTTAAAAAATAATAGACTTTCCTTTCTTGGATTAGATATGAAAAATTTTGAATAGAAATATATATTCTGAAATAATCATTTTTTAATACCGAAACAAATATCTTTGAAACTAAAAAAAAGAAAACTAATAAACTAAAACTAAATTAAATTTCCAATTCTTTTATTTTGATATATTTCAGCAAGAGTAATATTTTATAAATTAGAACTTACCATCCTAATTCTAAGTTGTTTATGATTTAATGCTATGGACGGCGAGTTTATAATCATTAAGACCAGTGTTCTATAAGATATTTTGGCTTCTTTGGCATAAAGATTAGCTTTTTGAACATAAAATAACCGGCAAAGGAGAATTCAAGTGATATCGGACACGGATTAAAATACAATCCTTTTATCGTTTATCTTACAAAAATTGTGAATAATTTGCTTCAAGTGTAAGAGTGCGCACAAAATATGCATTGAATATAAAATAGACAGGTTGGTGGTTGCTATTACTGAAGGTTGATTCATGCATCTGCTTGCGCATTGATCTATTTTAAGGAATTATAACTTGATTAATGTTTTAAAGATTATATTTAACTTTTAGCATTTGCCCTATTAATGTTTTAAATTTTAAAGATTAAGATAATAACGCAATATTGAAACGAAAGAATGAAGTCTATTTCTCTAAGTAGAAAGAATTTTTCATCAAAAGCCGCGAACTTTAAAAATAGTGCTCAGTTTTGTTAAGCTTGTAATTAAAAAATAGAAGGATGACATTGTTATTATAATTTCAACAAATTTCACGATGCAAGAAAACTCTTATTCATACTCAATAAGTTATAATATAATTGCTATTATATGTTATTGACAATACACCTTGGCCTCAATTTTGTTGCTGAAAGATTATATTAATACAATAGCAAGAATTTACAACATGCAAGAAAAGACAGTCAAAGCTAATAAATTAGAAGAATAGATTCTCATAAAAGAATTCAATCTTGAAAAATCACCAAAATGAAATATATTTATCTTACTAAATAAAATTTATTTTCACTTGCAGCGATAACATTTAAATTAATTTCGCTTTTGTTCATATTGATACGAGTTTACTTTCATTATCTAAGGAAAACTTATTCACATCTAGGATATTTTTTTTAAATGATCATTCTTTTTATTTTATTGAAAGAATACTTTCTCAACGCCTTTTCATTGGAAAAGCTATAATCAAAGCATAGAGTAAATTTGAATCAGGTCAGAAAATTTAATCAAAGCTTATAAATTGAAAAAAAAATTCCATATAAAACTGATTGTAAATAAAAAATAGCTTTTATGAAAATTAATCTATGTAAACTTCATCTCAAACTCATCATAGTAGAAAAGAATTAAATCTTAATAATTTTTTTTTTTACAAAATACATTAAAAATATTCACGATCACAAAGGGAAAAAAAATGAAATTTATGCATATGAGATGTTAATTCTATTTCTAGAAATTTTTTCATACTGCTGAAAGAATTCGAAGTCAGGGAAAAACAAAAAGATCCTTATAAAATTGATTTCATATTAAAAAACTGTTATGAAAATAGTCCTAAAAACACATTTTTTATGACAATTAACCTAAGTAAGCATTTTCCAACATGAGTAAAATCTTAACTTATCCCTCAAAGAAAGATTGGAGATTCTTGCAGAAACAACATAATAATTATTCTTAAAGAAATGAATTGAAAGATTAACTTGATTTCGAGTGTTTTTCTCACAGCATGTAAAATCACAATCAGTCGAAGCAGCAAGAAATTTTCAAGCTTTTAAAAGAAATAATTGGTTAATGAAATAAAATAATTGTTAACTTCATTGCGAGAAATTTTATGCTGAAATAATTCTAATTTCCATAAACCGGAAAAAAAATCTTCGAAGTTCAAAAAAAAGATAAGGCTTAACAATTTTTTTGTCTTCGGAAGTGTTAGTGGGAGAAGGAATGAGTTCCAAGGAAGAGGTTTCACTATCAACCATTTCAGCCGAAATGGTTGACAGGTTTCATATAGCATATATAGTCAACCAATCTCACTCTTACCATACTGCTATATGAAATGCAAAAACCTTCCTTTGCTTTATTCTTGCTGAAGAAATTCACGATTTGGATAATCATTTTCTTTAACTGCCCGATTACTTGTGACGTTGTTGCAATTATAATATGCCAAAGGAATAACTTAAAAAAAAAAAAAGGAAAATACATTACTTAGGTTTAGTTTAGTTATATTAACGTCCCATTGTAAAGCAACACTAGGGCTGTTTTGGGACGGACCTCGTCATTTTGAATCACGGTCAGATGACCAGGACGCCACCTAAGCTGGCACCCTCCTCTCCACACCACACCAGCGGGAGGACATTACTTTGGAGATGCAAGAATAAAATTTTGTTTTTTGCAACGATATCCTATTATTTTTTAAATTAAAATTATCACTCTACATTTTAAAAAATATATTACTTGCAATAATAACTTTCTATTACTTTTTTAATTAAATTTTCAATCAGTAATTTAAAAAAATAGGTTGTGTACTTTAAAAAATCTTTTAGTATAATTTGAATGTCAAAATTTAAATTTTTATATGATCTGGCTTATTTTCAAAAAATAATGAAACACTTGAACAAAATTATTTGATGTTTTTTATACCGAACTAAATGCCCCCACCCCCTAATGAATTAATGAAAAACCATTGATATGTATGTTCGCATACAAATGTCTGTTTTTCTTATTCAGTAATTGAACGAAGCTAAAAAACACTTGGGACATTATAGCATTTTAGGCAACATTACTTTTTATTTACGTTATGCAGAATTTTAGTCAACGAATTCACAAAACAAAGCAAAAAATTGTATTCGTTTCTGTCAGACGAAGAGTTGTACATTAATCAATGTTATTCAAGAAGTTATTCCAAATGTAATTCCACGAATTTGTAAAAGATCAAGAATCTGTTTCCGGAGCACATATTATTTTACTAATTCACTAAGCCAAAGAACTAACACAAAACCGATGCACAACAATCGGGTAAAACAGGAGAATCAGGTGCAAGATTCTTGTCAAGGTGGAAAAAATTCTAGCCAAACCTAACAAAAACCGGCAAAATAAATAATATTTTAATACGAATTTTTTTTTTTTAATTATAGTAGAAACATTTTTCAATTTATCGCCTAAAAAAATTACAATTTGGCGCCCTTCGTCTCTATATATCTGATTCTCCTTATTAATCATTTTGTTATAATTCATTTGAATTTTTTATTTACTCACGCTACAAACAATGGTTTCTTAATTAATAACATGGAAACAAAATGGCTGAAAAAAAAAGAACATCCGAGGAGTTCATTTTACTTACCAAATTTGAAATGAATCTTTAAGCCACGCCCACTGGTGGGACGGTTATAGAAGTTGATTGGTAGAAAAAGTACTTACTCTTATAAACCCAAAGAATAACCAGCGCATCCGCCCAATGCAGCTGTAGTGGGCTGGGCTCACTCATTCCTCAAATTTATAAATGCAAGCAGAATAATGATTAAAAATTGCCTTAATACTTAGCACTCTGGAAAAAAAAATAGCACAATTACTCTCTGAATTTCGAGAAATAAAAAAATATAACTGTGCGCGCTGATATTTTTTTCAAATAATAATAATAATAATTTACTACTACTTACAGTTTAGGTTGATTATATTAGATTAGATGTTAGATGATATTATGTTATATGCAGACATCGAAACTCACAAACTGTCAAAGGAACGATCTGAAATAGTGTCCAAGATCAGATATTTGTGAGAGGTGCTTAAACTTTAATTTTATTAGTAACCAGCTGGTACCCTGCGCGTTGATGCCGCAGAAGAAATAATTATGGAAATACCGTTTGAAATTTAAAATAACTGTCTTCTTTCATTAGGAATGATAGAAAGAATGATATTTATTTTCGTATCGGAAATGAATACATTCATTGAAATGGAATGATACATAAAAGAAGAAGCATAAATAATGTTAATTCTATTTTATTAAAATTTAATATTCGAGATTTTAGTGTTGGCAATATTTTTTGTTTGTTTGGTTTTCCATCTTCAGCAGAAACAAATAAGTGCAAGTAATAAGGATTCAAAGTTTCATTGCAATCGGATGAGCGGTACGGCAACGCATAGGAGACACACAGACAAGCATTATTTTTTATTTATAGAGATAATTGGCAATTATGTAAGAAGTAGTTTATAATAATTAATTTAATCACTTAATACTTTGCACACGGATGGCTCCTCTCAAACGTATTCAAAACAGTATATCATCTTGAAGATTTTTTTTTATTTTTTTATTCTTAAAATATCTACCGAGTACTTAAAAAATCCAAATTAATTTTGCTGGGTAATTCCATACATAACAATCATATATACGAGTATTTCTTTTTCGAAATCGTAAACAATTTCTTGCATTTGGTAATTACTCAAATTAACTTTCTGATGACAAAGGGTTAGATTAAAATTTATAATTGCATAAAAATTCTAATTAATCGAAAAGATTTTATTTTTATTTTTTCCCCGCATTTATTACTTGAGATGCAGTGAAGAAAGCAAATTCCTATATGTAAATATGAGGATTTTAATACATAGCTAAAGCGACTGACAAAAAGTGTTGCAAATGATGGGGAAAATATTAAAGTCAGAAAAATTAGAACGATGTAATACAGTATTATTAAAATTATATTTTTCTAGTGGGTTATACGAATCATGAGCAATTTATATGAAATAGTATATACGTATATAGTAGATACGTATTAATACCCATAGGGCATAAAGTATTTTTTACGTAAAAATAGTATATACCTATTAATACCCATAAAGAGAGATTATAGATTATCCTCTCTTCTGCGCCACACAAACGGGAGGGTAATGGCTCACGGCTTCAGATTTCATGCACGCTAATTCCCACGTACACGATGAACCTTCAGTGAAATCAAATTTCGAACCCTCTGACCGAGAAATCCGAGACCTTACCACTACCGCTACGACTTCTAAAATAACACCACCATGATAATCTATACTTATAATAAAGTTCATTATTTGTGTGTGTGTGTGTGTGTGTGTGTGTGTGTGTGTGTGTGTGTGTGTTGGTGCTCTAAAGGTCAGACCGTTAGACCTATAGCTACCAAATTTGGTACGTGTATACTTTAAAGGTCGGGAATCTGCACATCGGAGCCCACTTTTCGAATTTTTAATTCGATATTGAATTAAAAACTAAGCGAAATTTATACGTTTTTCCACTATAACTTTCAAAAATATTATCGCATGAAAATGATTTTCACATCAAGTTAAAGATTAAAAAATTAGCTTTCTAATGGTATCAGACTTTTTACATAAAGCGTAAGCTTCTATTTTTTACGAACTTATAAAGAAATATTTTAACAACATTTTTCAACAAAATATTTCGGACAAAACAATAAAATGTACTCTGCACGAGCACGTTACGAGAGTGGAAGGGAAAAAATTATCTTTTATCAATATATTGCTATCAGATGGAAAAAAACTGAAATTAAAAAATAAATAATTATTGCAAATTAAACATATAAAATTGTAATTTTCAGCACGTGCCTGCATGAAATGAAATAAATATAAAATATGTTTTTTCTAAAAAGAAAATCTAAGGAAAAATTTTTTACTTTTACAATACTATTAATTAAATAAATCAGCTTTATTTGAGGCAAACATGGTTTAATATATATAGATTTTCATTTCAAGGTTCAATGGTTAATTTGTAAAGCTTTAATAATAGAAATGCATCTATAAAAATGGTCTAAATAAAGTAAATAGCTACATAGTTAGTAACATGAGTCTATAAATACTTTAAAAAAAGAAGAATGTTTAGCTTCTGAATAAAAAGAGATAAACTTCAATCTCTAAAACATTGATTTATGAATAATTGAAGATCACTGTTCAATAAAAACGGGTAATTTTAAACCACTTCATCGACCATTCCAAAGACGATACCCCAATCAACGTCCAGAATTTCTCAAGTCTGACTGACAATCTTTTTTTGCTTCTTCTTCTTGCATACAGCCGACCACCCCGCCACCACTGAACGTAGCAGTATCGACAGGAAGTCTGACTGACTGACCTGAGAATGAAAATGTTGAATATTCCAAACATCTCTATTCAAAACTCTTTAAGTCGATCAGATATGATAGCAGGAGATAGAAACCTTCATGTATTTATTTGAAAGTTAAAGTGTCAAAAATATTTCGTAGAATATGATTCCTTATAACTAAAAGATGTATAAAATTTAGATTTAATAATTTTTTAATTATGTTTATATACCAAAACAAAACAAAATATTATACGAATCGTTTAAATCTTTTTGAAAGTAAAACTAAAACATGAATTTTATGATGAATCTAAGTTTTTTAGTTGAATATTCTAGAAATATTACATAAATTATTGTCATTATTCAGTAGTACACATTATGATTCTCCTTTACTTATATTTAAAAAAATGCTTGGTTATGGTAAAAAAAAGTTTTTATATCAATATGCAGTTTAATCATTTCCACTTTAATTTAAAGTTGAAGTTTTGCGAGAGCTGACCAGATAATTAGAGAGGAATATAGTGCATTATGGGCTTAAGACCTTCATAAATGGATGAGTGAATTATATGTCTATCAAAATTTGAACCTAAAAAATATTTTGATGAAGTAGCTATTAAAAGAAAAGTAAAAAAGTATTTAACTGACAATGAAGTTACATAAATTATTTAACTGGTAATTTTAAACACAGTTAGATTGGCGAACCAGCTGGTCGTCAAAGGTGGCTAGTCTTATATAAATAAAAATGAATGTTTGTCTGTATATCTTTTATGTCTTCCTGAACCATTCATCCGATTGCGATGAATTTTGTTGTTTTAGTTTTAGTAAGTTTGTTGTTTACACCTACGGGATGGTTAAAGGGATGACCTAAATACGCCGAGGTGATTCTGTAGAAATGCTAAATCCAAGTCAAAAGTTAATGCTTTGAAGCTAGAGTACGCAAATGTCATGCAAATCACTCTCGGAGGTAACTTTATTACAGATTATGCGAGAAAGTTTAGGGGAGATCAACACTGGGTTTAAAAAAAAATTAATTTAACTTTAGCGTTTTTCGTGGTTTAACTTTAGCATTTTTCAAAAATTATCTTTTCCACTATATTAACGATTTTTTGGTATAAATATATCTTCTATGTTTAATCAATTTTAAAAGAAAAATATTTACTTAAATAATATATTTTATATAATATTATATAATATATTTTAAAAATATTCGCATTTTCTAAAATTAAACTTGAAAATTCTGAACGAATATTAAACGAATCAAGAGATACAATAAATAGTTCCTTTCATTAGTATTCTGAAAAAACACCAAGCTTTACAATTCTAAAAGAATGCACAAATCTAATATATAAAAATGAATATTTGTTCGCATTTTATATACTATCGTACAGTTCATCCTATTTCGATAAACATTGCCAGGTTATTGATTAATTGCAATTCATATTATTTTTTTTTCGGTGGCAGCAGCTAGTACAAAATAAACTGGAATTACTTCGCCTTTTTCCTTCTTGTTTACCAGATGCCTTTTGCTGCCATCGTTTTCATTGAGAAGGTGCTTTTTTTTTGAAGGTGAGTATAATTAACATCGAAACTCGTAAGCATATTTTCATATTCATTGTTCCAACAATAAGGTCTAGAAAATTTTTCATAGATCTGATGCGAAGATACACATTTCTAGAAAATTTAGTACTTTCGCGTTATTTGACAACAAAATGCCAGTTATTTGCAGCGTTTATTCTTGATATTGGTTTGCTTATTTTCTTCTTAGAACAGAAGGATTCCAATTATTCCAACGCTTTACATGAATGATAAAACTATGTCTAGCAACATGTTTGAATAATTGAAATATTATGAAGCGAAAGTTCGTAACAATAAGAATTATTCAGCATCCTAAGTACATAATCGACTGTCGTAATTATTACTTTTTCATAAGAAAGTAATGTAATCAACTAAAAAATTTCTTCATGAAGAATCTCGTCGTTTCAGACCTCTCTGTTTGAAAAATACATTTTTGGCTTTATGTCCATCGGTCTGTCTGCGACAAAGATAACTCTAAATCACTTTTATTCAGGTCTTATCGCTAAATGTGTAGATTTCAATAAAATGCTGAACAAACTCTAGTCACAGGAAGTCGGTCTGCCCGACTCTGCAAGTTACAAGTTAACACAGTAAATTGCAAAGCGAAGATGGGTAGATGGATAAAATTTGGTATACAGATTTAATATCTAGATGGTAGATGCCTATCCACTTCAGAACTACATTTGTCAAGGTTGACTTTCTGTCGGTCTCTACTTTCACAAACATTTAAATGCGGTGATTCAAAACTGCAATATCTTAACTATATCAAATTTGAGATGTGGTTTTGTGATGACAAGTGCAAACTGTTTCAATTGGGTGGGTAAATGTGTCAAAAAAGAATTTGATTTTTAGGTGTTATCAACTGTAATTTCAAGAAAATAACCTCTTTGTCTTCCGTGACGCGTCTAGTGCATTCAAGTGAAACTTCTGCAGGGGGCTTCAACATGCTTCAAGCATTATTTGCATTTAAAAACTTTCAAACGTTTAAAATGCTTTGTAAATGTTTACTTGTTTGAGTTTTTATTTTTGATTGCTCTAATGCTGATGAAAACAAGGAGAAAACAGGAAATTAAACAGATAGGAAGATGGTGAAAGCATTAATCGCTAAAAAAAAAAAATTCTCCAAACATCATACGTTGGATTTCATAAAAAGGCCTAAAATCCCATGGAAGGTTAATACTTCGTAATTATTACATTCTAATGCATGCAAGGTGTTCTCTGGTGTAGTGCTTTTTCTTAGAAAGATTTGGGAAGATTAATTTTGCTGATTATAGATTATATCGAATCAAAATTTTAAAAATAGAAGGACAAAAGAAGAAATGTGAAATTCGTAACGTCATTGCACAGGAATGTAAATTATATGTAGAATTTATGTCAAATGAACTCCAATTGATGATCAAAATTCTGTCTTCATTTTTTATTAACTCTAAACGCGTAGTGTGACGCAAACAGGGCCCAACTGAGGCAGTTTCGATTTTGAGGACCCCACAAAATCGAAAAATACCATATACAAGTTTTATACTTGGTCCTTCATTACTGAAGCAGTAAAACAAAGGGGGGCCATAAGGAAGTTTTTACTCCACATCCCAATCAAGTCAGTTCCTGGAGACAAACCTATATGGCATAAATTATTCAAACTATTTATCAGTTATATAACTTGCTACCTGTATTATTTTAATTTTAGTTTAGTTATATTAACGTCCCGTTTTGAAGCAACACTAGGGCTTTATTGGGGTGGACCTCGTCATTTTGAACAACAGTCAGATGACGACACCTGAGCTGGAAACCCCCTCTTCAAACTTCCACAACACACTAGTGGGAGGACGTTTGGCCCCAACAGATTTAACGTGCACCAAACCCCCTTAAACGACGGTTCTTTGTGGAATCTGGCATCGAACCTGCAACCCTCCGGTTCCGAAGCAGGGATCTTAAAGCCACCAAGGCCCTGCTACATGTATTATACTACTTACTAAGAAAGCAGAACATACTGAATAAGTTCAGCGTTACACAACCGAAAATTCTTCTCAGAGTGGGAGAGGCAATTTTATTTTTCCTTAACTCTTTCCTTTCGAGGCAAGTTCCAAGAGTATCTACATTTTTTTTTCCAAAATTGGATTAGTTTTTCCTCAATTGGATCATTTTTGAAACCGACAAAAAATTAATTCATTTAATATAATAGTTAAAAATATCGAAGCAATCAAAGAACAAAATATTTTTTAACAGCATATATATATATATATACACACACACTAGTGGG
>JAPMOQ010065772.1:130493-165235 GCA_026543055.1 Argiope trifasciata
ACTTAAATTCAATAAGTTATTTCATTCCTTAATTTATTATCCTTACAACAATTTAACATGCATTTACTTAAAATTATAAAACACAAAAGTAATATAATGTCAAAAAAAATCAACATGATAAAGATTTGTTTTATTTACAAATTAGGAAACTTAAATATCAATACCATATTACTTCATCTTCATTTTGTATTTAATACATTTCTAAAAATTATATATGTTCCGTTTACGAAATGCAAAACATTTCCAAGTATAAGAAATAGTCAATTTTTTAAAGATATTCAAAGAAGGGTAAACTATATCCATAATTACATGCTAAAATAACGACAACGTTTTCCTTCGTGCTCAGCAAATAACGATTCATCTGAACCGGGATAAGTGTTGAGCTACAACTCAACATTTAAAACACAACGTTATCCCTGCTGCCCCTCTCGATTCAACATCCCTACCTAAGAAAGTACGGTTTGCGATGGACTCGTCCTTCCCGTAGGGATAAACGTTGGGATTGAGACGCTAGTTTTTTGTGGCATTCGTGAAATGTTTATCTTTGTTAACCGGGCACAAGCAAAGAATGTTCCTGGAGCTGAAATGGAATTATGTATACGCCGGAGAATATACCTTCCTTCCTGTTATGTTTACAGAGGCCTATTTGTTGAAAATTTGGAGTTGCTACTAAATATTTTGTCACTGAGTTGATGTGTGATAGGGAGATATATATTTAAGGAATCGTGTTTGATTAAAACCCCAAATTGTACTATGCTATAATATAGGTGCAAATGAGAAATGATGTTAGAATGGTAAATGTCCTGTGTATGTTATTTTTTAAAAAGTTATTTTTATTTAATCATATTTTCTGATGAAAATGATGATAAATTCATCTTGTTCCATCTTGATTACTCATACATTTTTGTAACATTAGCACATATATGAAGTGTTTTTTTTTCCAATATTTATTCTTTCTTATCTAAGTTGGTATTTATGTCTTTAGTTTTAGATGCTTTCATATTCATTATGTTGAATTATATTTTACATACAGGTAATATAATTTTTTCTTTATTTATTGCAATATTAGTACTTCTTTCCATTTTCTATTCAAACTTGTAGTATTTTTATGTAAAAAAAAGTTGTTGAAAGATAAAGAGTTTGCTCTTTATTGATATTTCATCTCATTTATGATGTGTCCATTAATTTTAAAATGGTTGTAATTTTATATGTGGGAATTATAAAGAGAAAGAAGAATAGAGGATTTTATGATTTTTGGAGCGTTGTCGCCGGATTGGGAAAATATAGGGTCTTTAAAAATCTTAAAAATGGAGAAATTTGAAATTTCCATAAATAAATGGGTAAAGTACAGTCTCTCTCTCTCTCTCTTTTTGCATTTAAAATAAATTGATCTATATATATGGCAGGAATAAAACTTAATATCCCAAATATAGCTTCAAAAACAAAACAATTCCATTCACAATTGTGTAATTATGAAATCTTGAATTACTATTTATGAGAAAGCTCGAAATTGCTATAGCTGCATGAGAGGATATAATAAATTTCACCAGAAGGAGAATTTTATAATCAATCTGCTAAAGTATCGCAGTGATATTTTCTCACTCGTAAGCTTGAGTGGTATGTTTATTATTTGAGAAATTGTGAATTGATTCAAAGTAGATTAAAGATTGTTTTTTTAATTAATGACTTGTTGAAAATGCTATTTAATATGGGATTAAATAGTAAAATGTTAATGACATTAATGAATAGGTGAGAGAAATTCTACAAAATTCTTGCTGTTCCTTTATAAAAAGCTAATAGGTTTAAATAACATAGGGAAACAGGCACTTATTAGTAATGCCAAAAGAGGAAAAAATACAGAACTATTTGCAAGATCAAGAAAGTCATTGATATTGGACTTCATAACTAAAAGGATAAAGGATGTGTCAAGTCCAAAAACAAGGAATTTGATGCCTCGAAATAAGCTGATTTCTAACTTTTTAGCTCAAAAACGATAATTTAACGTTGAACTTTTATTGCCATTAAAACTTTTTGCATAATATTTGTCCTTTAATGCATTCAATGATATGTCGGAAATATTTTCTCCTATGTTCACTGATTATGAAATAGCCGAAAGGCATTGTCATACATTATTTGCCAAAAATTAGCCCCATTTTCTCAACAATCTTTTTTGAAGTCTTTAGATAATAAAATAATTATAATATGTTTTATGGAAGCTCTTGAACCCTATTAAACAAAAATACCAAATGTATTTTATTGAAAGATATTTGTGTGAATTAATTTGCAGCATTTCCACATGGTAATAGCATAAAATATTTTTAAGAAATGCCAATGCTTAAAAACTGTTTGAGAATTTTTTTTTTTAAATTATCATGTTTGGACATACATTTAGTTTTGAAAATTAGTGTAAAAGGTTAAAATATTAATAATTTTTTAAATGATATCAAAGAACATTCATACAAAGATGATTAGAAAATTTTAGATCTAATTACTTAAGGATTATATATAATCCATGAACATTTCTGTGGTTGAAGTGAAGATTAGTGTGCCCCTGAGTTTGTTACCAATATGGTTACCCGATGGAACGCTCTTCTAACAACACGAGTGCTGTTTTGTTTACTACATTTTACAATGGCTGAGTTAAGGAGGGATTATAAATACTTTATGAAAAATGTTGAGTGAAAAATAATAAATATCAATTAAAGGTTTTAATTTTGTTCCTTCATGATAGACTGCTCTCGAAGGGGCAATATGGCTTTAGAAAAGGATAAGATATTATTGCCAGAATGTCAGGAATTATCAAAAAAAAAAAAAAAAAAAACCTAACCAACCACATTGTGGCTGTCCTTTTGGACATAAGTAGAGCTTTTGAGAGATTCTGGCAACAAAAACTCATCGCAAAACTTTGCTTTTTGTATTAAAGGAAGTCTTGCCTTGAATTTCTAACATTTTACAGCTCAGATTGATTAGAGTAAAATATAAAAACACTTTGTCTGACCTTTTTGGATTGAGACATGGATTAAGTCAGGGGTCAGTATTCAGCCCATTACTGTTTTCAATATGTATTGCTGGTATTGAAGACGTAATCAGTAACTACTCTAACGTGGAACTTTTTTGCCAGTGACATCTTCTCGCATTATTCCTCTGACATAGGGAGAATTGAATCTAACCTCAACTTTACACTTACTGAGGTGTGTGCTTTTGCTGAAACACATAAACTGACTTTCAATACCTCACAATCTTTGGCTACTTTCTTTATTACCAACAGACAACTTTATAACTACAACCAAGAGTCTTTATGAATGGCTGTCATTTAAATTACGCAAAAATTATCAAATACCTGGGCTACATTCTTGCTTAAGAAATATTGAGTAAAAGAGATATAGAAGCTCTTGTCTATACTTATAATAAAGTTCAATGTGTGTGTGTGTGTGTTGGCGCTCTATAGCCCAGACCGTTGGATCTACAGCTATCAAATTTAGTACATGTATACCTTGGAGGTCGGGAATGTGCACCTTGGAGGCCTTTTTTTGAATTTTTATTTAGAATTTGAATTAATTAAAATGTAAGCGAAATTTCAACCTTTTTCCGCTATAACTTCTGAAAATATTATCGCACAAACATGATTTTTACATCAATTTAAAGATTAAAAAATTAGCTTTCTAATGGTATCAGTGTTTGAATGTATAACATAAGCTTCTATTTTTAACGAATTTTTAAAGAAATACTTTAACCATGGTTTTTTTAACACGTGACTGGATAAAATAAAAGAAAACAATGACAGAAGTTCAAATTAAAAAAAAAAACTATGATCGCAAAATAAATCTAAAGAAATACAACTTTTAGCGCGTGACTGGATAAACTTTACTAAAAAAATAAATGACGTGACTTTACTAAAAAACTGGACGTGACTTTACTAAAAAAATAAATGCAAAGCAAATTTTTCTACAATTGTTTGCAATATCTAAATAAATTCAATAAATCTTCTTTATTTATAGTAAACCTGATTGAATTTAGTCAGGATATGCATTAAATCCCGATTTAATGGCATATTTCTATAATCGTCTGCAATATCTGTATCATTAATTCAATAATTTTTTTCCCTTTTTTGCTTTCTTTAAAAAACATATTTAATAGTTTGGTAACATCACCAAAAAGAAACATTTTTAATATTTTGGAAGCATAACCGATCATCAAAACTGACTGATTTATAAAATTAAAGAATATTATTAGGAAAACGTGTTCTTTTAGAACTTTCCGTCCATCATCTTAAAGAAAATATTAATTTCATTCCAATCAATGCTCGGAATTACTTCAAGGCTAATGAATATGTGATTTAATTGAAAACTTTAGAACGCATTACTCGTGGTGAACCAGCTGGTTGCCAGAGGCAGCTAGTAAATAAATATAGGAAAAGACTCAACGAACCTAAATATATTTTTGTACAAGATGGGTGCAGATGCAAATACACTGAGAACCACCTACATCTCTAATCAGACCAATTCTAGAATAAGGTTTTCCAGTTTACTTTTGTGCCTCAAAAGCTAACTTAGACAAACTTCAAAGAATGCAATTAAGTGCTTCAAGAATAATTACTGACCTTCGTAAAAGCTACACTAATAGTATTGTACTGTACAAGAGTGATCTACCAATTCTTTCTCTGAGAAGTCATTGTCTTTCAAAATATGCAACAAGCTCTTTAGCTACAATGATCATCATAAAACATCTGCTTACCTTTATTCATGGCATTATGATAAATGTCTAAAGAAATTCTTTTTGCAAAAAAGACGTGTCTACCTTTTAAATATATGGAGCCACATTCCTTAAAGCCTTTTTGAAATTTAAGATTAACCTTTCTTGAATTCATTTCCATATTGATCTCTTGGCCAAGGTTAGCGAAAAGTCAGAATTACCTGAATTTACGAGACAAATCTCTCTAGAAACAATACATAGCATTCCATCTTTTGAAAATGAATACTGATGGTAGAAAAGGAGATGGCATTTCTTGTAGTGTCGTACACATTGAGACTCCTGAAGAAGATTCTGATATTTTCATTAGAAACCTGACAACCATTCTGTATTCATGTCCAAACTAATTGCAATCTATAAGGGACTTCAATATAACAACACATAATCTGAAATTGTCTTTGAGGACATGTATTCTATATATCCTCTTCAGTATTTAGTTATAATGCCTATAATCTAAACAAACAAAATCTCCTAATTACAAATAAATAAGTAAATAAATTTCTCGGTTTAATATTTTTTGAAATTATAATTTGATACTTCATTTCTCTCTCTGTTTTATATATGAGCGTTTATAAAGCATAATAACAAAAATAATTAATTAAGAATATTAAAATTGCACTCTATCATTTAAATCATTTTTTACCTCCATTTGCATTAGATAGGGAACACAGCCTTTGAAAATTAAATGAAAGTATCTAATTAATAGATCTAGGTTGTCGATAATATATCAAAATTTTAGAATCCTCTAATATTAGGAGGAAGCTGTCTGAGAGTCCTTTCTATTTGATAATCTGACATTATAAAGGTATTACTATAAACTTACTACTAGTATAATCAAAATAATATTATGGTAGTTTAATATGTTTTATAGATTGATTTAAAGTTGTTCAATAAATAAAACCATAAATTAAACTATAGTAGAAAAATGATATATATATAATCTAAACCAAAAATTTCAGATTTTATACTATTTAGGTCTCTTAATTATATTACTTTGAAACCTTTGAAAATGATTAGATTATTACAAAAGGTGTCTTGATTTCTATATAATTATTTCCTTACATTTTATTCATATTTTGTTGGAAATAAATGCATAAATGATCTTTAACAGCATTAATTTTTAATGATAATATATGAGAGGTTTTGTTATAAATAAGTTGTTTTTAATGAAATAAGATTTTAAAATATCTTTATAAATATAATTTTTTTTCTTCATGCAGAAACATTTAAATTTTGTCCAGTCTTTACCAGAAGTCGATGAAAGGTGATGTCTGAATTTCTGGAACATTTAGAGTTCATTCCTGTGAACAACCTTCTAATCAAATGCCAGGATTATGAAAACATCCTATATTTTGAATTTTTATCCCCGGAATTTTATTCCTCTTTCTTGATGTTAATGAAATCTCTGCAGCAAGTACAATTTGGAGTTCATATCTTACTTCTAAAGTAAGTTTTTTTTTCTGTATTTTTATTCTCTAATTTATGTTAATAATTTCCTTATGAAAAAACTATTTTTATTTACTATACTTCTTGAGTATACTTATATTTCTCAAACAAAATAATTTTAATATTTTTAGACAAATTTTATAGAATTATTTAATTTCTTATAAATATTTTCACATACATAAAAAGTATTGAAATATGGCCAAATCATCACTTTGCATTATAATTCTTGCAAAAATTATATTTCTGACTTTTACTTTTTTATGCCCATGATAAAAGAATCCAAACAATCCATAATTTATATGTATTTGTTTCTTCAGAAAAAGTAAATTAGTCACATAAAACAGAGGCCACCAGTATTTACAGTTTTCAACAATATCAAAAAATAGAAAACTTATTTAAATGCAACAGAAGATAATTTAGAAACTAGGACATCTAAGACTGTAATTAATGCATAAACTTAGTTGAATTCCATTTATAAAATAATGACATTTTACTTGTAAAATAATTTTATAGAAATATTCTTTCTAAATGGTATAGTACCTTTTGTGATACATTAATTTCTGGAAAATCAAAATGTGTCCTGCATTGAACGCATTAAAAATGTGACCAAATCTACGAACAAACTTTATTTTAAAAATCACAAATAGTAAGATTAAATCACCGTTATAATATAAGAAATATGAATGAATATGAAATAGATAAATGATTAAGATAATAAAAATATGAAGAAATTTAAAATAACATTAACCAAATTTAATATTAAATTAAGATGTAACATATATATAACTCAATTTAAAGTAAATTCTTTTAAATAATAATTAATATGCGGAAGAGCTTTTGTATATTCTTATGTTGTGATTCATCACTAATTTTCTCATTTTATGCTCTACCAGTTGCAAAATTTGTATAATTACACAAATTTTTGAAAATAAAAAGAAAGTGTGATTGGGAGATGCATATATGTAATATATGATATTTGCTTCATCAGTTCTGTAATAAAAGTCTGGAAGATTTGCAAAGCAATGACTTTGGTGTATCAGAAAATAGTCATTGGTATTTTAAATCCTGTTTTATACAAAATTCTTTGTTGCATCTTTTAGAACAAATTTTAGTCTGAAGTCAAAGGGAAAGCATGAATTTCAGGATAATATTTTCCTATATACTTTTCCAGTTTCTTGTAATTGATTTTTTTAAACTAAATCCAGCAGCTATAAATGTAAAGATTAAATTTGGTTCTCTCTCTCTCTTGCCTTTTTGATTAGGAAATAATGTATTCATCATACAAATAAGGAGCATTTATTCAATTAGGTTTGTTTTATTTATTATCTTCACTTTTTATTTACCTTTGGGACTGTAATGCATGACATTTATTTATCCATCTCATGATGGATACAAAGTGTAATTTAAATAAAAGTCATCTCATTTTTCATAATGGCTTTATTTTGGATGGTTAAACTATCTGTAAATAAAAGCTTGATTACAAATTTGAAGGAGAGGGGGATGCATGATTTATTACTATATCTTGCATAACTCGATGCTAAAGTTACCTAATTTGTTCTGTCATGTGTGTTGGAAGAAATTCTATTCTGTCTTTTGGTAAGTTTGTGAAACTTTAGCTTTCCTTGCTTTATTTGTGTTGCGATTTTTTTTCTTCGATATTTTTGATACTTTGCTGTGTAATTCTAGCGAAATGAATGAGGAAAAAAAACTTGATAAATGCTGCATTAAAAGACTACCAAGAGTATAGTAAACAAACAATTTTAGAAATCTTGTAAAATTAAAGATCCAACTTATTGAAATTTTTTTACTGGTTCTTTTGAAATTGTCGGTGTTCTATTAATTGTTACAACACTTACTGAATTGTATTTAGGATTTTATATTTTAAAAAAAAGTTCAAGAACTAATTTTTTTTTTTCTAATGTAGGAAAATATTTTGAAAAAATAATCTTGCCAATTGAAGATAAAAGCATTTAAAAATTAGATTTATGGTTTTAAATATATTGTGTAAAACCAAATACATAAGTAGTTCCTTTTAGACACTGAAACAAATGGAGAGATGCTATGATTCTCCAGCTCTCTATTTTTGTGTATGTTAGGTATCAGATTGCCTCACATTGGTATGATGTTCAAGCTCAGAAAGAAAAATGTTGCCACAAAATTTATTGCACCCTCAATTTCTAATGGGATATTAAACTAAAAATTAGTTGGTAAAGTAATAAAATTTACATAAAATAATTCTAAGATTTTACCATAGCATCTTCTTATTCTAACAAGCTAGGAAATAGTTGAATTACATTTGACTTATTACAAAATGTTAATGAATTCGAATAAATTTTTCTCTATGGGATTGTAAAAGCTTGGTTCAAAACTATGAGACAAAATGTAAAGTATTGTTTAGATTTCTTATTAAATTGCTTAACTTGATTGAAGCTACATCTAATGAAATTGATGTAAAGTATTATGAAGTTCCCTTCAAATTTACTTGCTTATATACTTTTTTCCATTACAATTAGGTTATCTTTAAGAAATGTTGTTTGACAAAATAAGATCCTTTATATTAAAAATCAACATGCGTTTGTGTAACTTAAAAAATCTAATGTTGGAGTTTACACTATTGGATTGATGGATCCTCATCTCAGACTATTACAAGAATGATTAAAAATTATTATTATTGCCAATTTATTGGGATTAATTTGGAAATAAACATAAATAATTCGATTAACAGTCAATCTCAACTTTTTGGATTAATTGTTACAATTCTTTTATTTTAACTTTATTTTTCTTTACTTTAATGATATTGAGTAATAATTATGGAATTTCAATACTTTTTTTTCTCTTAAGAAGTAATCATATGAATAAAAATTATTTGTATGAAAATAGTTCCTTATTGATAATTTTTTAATATTTCTTTTTGCAGTACAAAGGGCTCCATACAATCAACAATTTCACCTGTTCACTTTGTGGAAATGAATTTTCTATATAATAATTTATTGATTTGATAATTAACATGTGAAAAAATATAAATAAAAATTATTGATGATTAAAAAGAATTATTTACATTCTGAACGAAAAATAAAACTAAACAAATTATGATACTTTTCAAATTTAAAAAAAAATGACTACTAATGATAAGCAATCTCCTCACTTTGACAAATTTTAAAGAAAAGTATTCAGAAGCTACAACTTAAGTCTTTAACCATAAATTTCTAGCTGGAAATATGACAGAGTTTGAGATTTTAGTTATATTAGGACCTTCAATCTTTTGCATATGCAATTATTTCCATTTAGCCTTTACTCTATAGAGGCCCTAAGTTCAGTAATATGATAAAAATTGCAAAACCTTAATAAACCTTTTTAATGCATTATTTATATATTTTGTATAGGGAATAAATAATAATAATAAAAAAGTTTGCACAACTGTTGGAGACAACACTTTATTAGAATGTATGCATAAAATTCTTTAGGGCAGTGTTTCTCAACCTTTTAGTATTCACGGCCCAATTTTCAATCATAATTTTCATCGCGCCCCCCCCCCCTCCCCACCACATACAATAAAAATGTATTTTGAGTATTTTGAAGCTAAACCTACACTACAACCTTAATTTTAAGCTTTACAAATTACCAAGAATACAGAATCTATTGACATTTTGCAACACTGATCATCAGCATTAGAAAAACAAGAATCTTATGGCTTTTTATTGCTCTTGCGTCCCGCCATGTCGAGCATTCTCAGTTTCTTGAGAAGTTTCGATTTGTCTGGAATTTGTCTGGTCAGCTGAAAAGTTAAGTTAGGAGCATGCGCAGATGTGAACAAATGTTTTCTCATAGGGAGAAGGAGAAAGTTCTATGACGCCAATTTCAATTCCAGTCAATCTCATTCGAGTCGATCCTTCTATCACTATTGAATCTATTCTGAATGTGTATGTTATATATATTTTCGTGTAATTGCAATTCACGAAACAGAATATTCACGGCAACAGACTTATGCAGAATCATGAATAATTTTTTAAGCGAGCGTATAGACGATATACAAGCATCAACAAGTACACAGACGAGCGTGGTTCCGAAAATAAAATCAAGAAAATATTCTCAAGAATACTTAAATTTTGGGTTCACTAGTACTGAAATAAATGAAGAAAGGCCCCCTGTGTATCATTTGCTCAAAAATGTTGGCAGCAGACAGCATGAAACCTAATAAACTTAAACAACATTTGGAAACGCTTCATAGTGAGTACGTAAACAAATCCAGAGAATTCTTCGAATTAAAATCAAAATCATATGAAATGCAAAAATCCTTGTTTAACCCTCCGGGCGCCCAGTCATTCTGAGTATGGCTTCTCAAAAATTTCTCTCTATCCGTCAATAGGTTGCTTCAAAAAAATATCAGCTTCACACGAGACAGTGTCCGAAAAATAAACGAGCATTTTTCACTTCCCCTCTTTCTCAGCTGCGGGGTTCCCATTAACCCAGTGGGGAGACTGGTTTGCAATCTGTCTGGTTATCTTATCTTACTGATGACCACATTCCTCCCCTCCCTTCTTCACTCACCAACTTTTTTTTCATATTAGTAATATGTAATTTCGAACTAAACGGGGATATGAATTCATATCTTTGAAAGGGAAAAAATATTTTGCACAGAGATCTTAAATTTGTAAATTAAATTTTTTATATCATTAGATTGACTATCTCATATCTGTATTCCAATATTTTTACAAATGGCACTATGCTATTAATTGTCTTTTTCTTAAAAATATATACATATAAAAGAAGAAAAACATTTAGAAACATAAATGTGCTAAAGTCATGCTACACATTTACACTTTTTCTGCATATTATATAAGTAATATTTAATGTAAATAAATATTCTTTTTTCAGAGCGCATATAATTTTTAAAATTTGTGTTTCCTATAATTTATTTTTAGAGACGTAATTTAAGATATCTTTTTCACTGAGAGGTGAAAAATTTAAATCTTAGTTATAACATCACACCAATTAGTGTCGTTGCTCTTTCATAGAGAAGTATATGCTTCGATAATTTTTTGACAGACTTTTCAAAGCTGCATTTTAAAGCTTTTGGTATTTATATAAATGTTGGAAAATATCACTCAAGGTGTTCTTGCATTTAATATTAATAGGATATTTTTGTTTCTAACTCAAAATTGTAAGACAATTTTCAAAAGAATTTGAAAAGAGATTTTTCACTAATTTTTTTTTAAATTTCCAACTGATGAAATCAGTTTTTAGTGAGATATGAAGCGATATTAATTGCAATTCTCTCACAGTCGTATTCGAGATTTATTTTATATGTAAAGGTCTTATAGCCTTAGTTATCTAAATATTTGTATGAAATCAAAATTTCTTTGTAAAAATAATAAATTGTGATTTTTTAAAAATGTAATTAAAAAAATTACTTAATATATTTCTACTTGTTTTGAATTAAAAGTTTGTCAGTTTAAATACAGTTTTGTTTTTAAATCAAATATCGCTTTTGGCAAGAAAACACTTTTCAGTGCTTCAGCACAATATGTCTTAGAATCTATCTTTGAAAATATCAGAGTTAACAGATAGGCACATTTTTTTAAAAGTTCTGAATGACAGAATGTGCAAGTGTATGAATCGAATGTTCCAAATTAAATAACTTCGTACTTGTCATATTCCTAAGTGATATCAAGGCAAAACAGAATATAAACCGAAATGAAGGCTATTGGGGATGATAACAAGAGCATGTTTGTAGCAACTAAACAAGTTTCAAAATAATTTTACTAATATTCAAATAAAATTTTTGGGTTGATTCTTCAAACAAATTTTTTAATGTTTTTCTTGTTCAAAGAATCTGATCTTGAAAAAAACTGAAGTATTTTTGAGAATAAGTTCTTCATATTTAATTATTATTTGTTTAATTTATATATTGTTCAAAAATCTACAGCTTATTTGAGTGATTTATTAATAACGTACTGAATGCAGAAATAATACAGTGATTAATGTATAGAATACGGTACATTAATCACTAACAGAATCAGGTATAAATCCGAAATTAAATTTAATAAAGTAGTGAAAATTTAATTTTCATTGAGCATTTTATTTCTATTTTCAAGCTAATGTTCATTTGATTATAATCATTGCGCTGACGATTCCTATTTCTTCATGATACTCCAGGAAGAGTCATTAAAACGTACGATTTTTTTTTCTTTTCAAAATTTAATCTTTGCAAATATTTTGAAACTATTAGTATGATATCATTTGAAATTATAGAAAATTTTTTAAATAGTTTTAGAGAACTATTATTCCGCATTGAGATTAGTTGCAATGAATATAAAGTATCTCATATGTCACATTTAAAAAATCGTTTATAATTATTATAACTTAAATATTTTAAAGTGCTCATTAAAACATTCATTCATTCATCATCAAAGTCTTTATGATGCCGTTAATCTTGATTTCATCAATAATGGCATATCATGCGAAAGATTCATACATCGAGTTGTTTAAATAAGCTATTAAAAAGTTCTTAAAAATTTTAACTGAAGTTACTGTTTAAAAAAAGCAGATATTGTTTTTCAACTTTAAGAAAGTAACGACGGAACGTTACGGTAAAATAACAAAATTGATTTCAACTTCATTTGTATAAAAAAGAAATGTTACAGAAAGAAATTATTTCTAAAATTCTGAATTGTTTATAAAACTGGAATAAAAATTGTCCCGAAAACTAAAATTTTGTCTTCGGAAAGTTAATCTTTTGAATTTTAATGTGACACAACAATTGCCAATAAGCTTTTCTGCTTGATTAAATTTAAATTAAGATTTAATAAATAAGAAATTAGAAATTTTAAAAAAAGATTCTTATTATTGATTATTTATTGGTCAGGAAGTAATTATGTACCAAATTTTATAAATCCAGAACCAGCTGTTTATGTTAATTTTTTGTTTATTTTGTTTTCTAGCTGTTTTCTAATTTTTTGGTGATTTTCGCTTCTCACGATTTACAAAAAACGAATTTAACAATATGCCTATTATAAATACAGTGGAACCTCGCTTAACGAGCACCTCGCAAAACGAGTATTTCGCATAACGAGCAAAATAAATTGTAAAGAAATGACTCGCTTAAAGAGCGGCGTTTCGTATAACGAGTGACGCGGTTAGGGGAATTCCCGACTTGTATGAAGGAACTTTCTGTTCTATTGGTGTATCAGTTTGTGTTTAGTTGCGCACGCGTGTTTGAGTCGAGTCTAATCATATATTTTTACAAACTGTGTGTCCGGACATTACGTTTTTTGTGCAAATATTATACACCTTGGTAAAAATGTCCCTGAAGAAAAAGCCACAAGAGAGCAGTTTTAAAAGACTAAAAATAAGTTTACAAATGAAACATGAAATCATTGAAAAGCGACAACGAGGTATGAGCGTGGCTGATTTAGCACGCACATACAATCGGTCTACATCAACCATTTGCACTATACTCAAGAACAAGGACAAGATTAAGGAGGTAGATGCGTCAAAGGGAGTGACAAGAATATCTACGCAAAGGTTACGTATTCTCGACGACGTTGAAAGGTTGTTGCTCATATGGATAAACGAAAAGCAATTGCAAGGCGACACTATTAACGAAAACACAATTCGTGAAAAGGCAAAAGTAATTTTCGCCGACCTCGTTAAGAAGACGCCAGGATCAGCAACGGCCGGAGAAGAAATTCAATTTCAGGCAAGTCGTGGGTGGTTTGAGAAGTTTAAGAGAAGAACAGGCATCCACAGTGTTGTAAGGCATGGCGAAGCAGCAAGCTCCGACACAAAGGCAGCAGAAAAATTTATTGTCGACTTCAAGAAGCTCGTAGATTCAGAAAATTACCTACCGCAACAAGTTTTTAACTGCGATGAGACAGGTCTTTTCTGGAAAAAAATGCCGAAGCGAACATATATAACAGTAGAAGAGAATGCTTTGCCCGGTCACAAGCCAATGAAAGACCGTCTCACGCTGTTATTTTGTGCCAATGCAAGCGGTGATTTAAAAATTAAACCGCTGCTTGTTTACCACTCAGAAACTCCACGAGCATTCAAGAAGTGTAAGGTTGAGAAGACTAAGCTAAATGTGATGTGGAAATCCAACAAGAAAGCTTGGGTGACTCGCGACCTTTTTACTGCGTGGATCAATGAAGTGTTTGGTCCTTCTGTTAAAAAATATTTGCTCGAGATGAATCTACCACTTCATGTCTTGCTTGTTATGGACAATGCACCTGCTCATCCCCCAGGTCTACAAAATGACATCCTTGAAGAATACAATTTCATAAAGATCCAGTTCCTGCCTCCCAACACCACTCCGTTACTGCAGCCGATGGACCAGCAGGTTATTTCTAATTTCAAGAAGCTCTACACTAAAGCACTCTTTGAGCGTTGTTTTGAGGTGACTGAAGAGACCAATCTCACACTCACCGAGTATTGGAAATGTCACTTTCATATTGTGGTCTGCATCAAGATGATCGAAAAGGCGTGGGAGGGTGTTACCAAGAGAACGCTCACTTCTTCTTGGAAGAAGCTTTGGCCAGAGAGCGTTGTTGAATGTGGGATTACGAGTACAGAGACAGTGCCTGAGGATAATGTAGTCAACGAGATTGTCTCTCTGGCCAAGAACTTGGGGTTGGAGGTAGATAACCCCGATATTGATGAACTTGTGGCAGAGCACAGCCAACAGCTGACTACTGAAGACCTTATGGAATTGCATTCTGCTTCACAGCAAGATAGTGTAGAGAGTTTGCCAGGGGAGGAGGAGGTTCCAGAACAGCAACAATCTGCTAGTGAAATTAGAGAAATGCTGAAAGCATGGGAAACTGTCGCATCGTTTATTGAGAAGCATCATCCAAATAAGACAGTGGCTATGCGCGCTACAAATTTATTCAATGACAATGCAGTGTCGCATTTTTATCAACTTTTGGATCGTCGGCAGAAACAAATGACCCTGGACAGCTTTGTAGTAAAAAGGAATTAGGTATGTTTCTAATTTTTATTCTGACTTTTTTATTTTCTGAAAATCGAATTCTCATTGTAGGCTGGTTCATTGCGCGATAGAAGACAAGATGAAGATGAATCACGATTATTGACAATTTGTATGTATTTTCCTTTCAATAAATGTTTTCATTTAAAGTATTTGAAGTAGTTTTTTGTTGAAAATTAAAATTTTTAAGTATTTTTTTCGTCATGGAACGCATTATTGTATTTTACATAAGTTTGTATGGTAAAAATTGTTTCGCTTAACGAGTGTTTCGCATTACAAGTAAAGCTCCGGAACGAATTATGCTCGTTATGCGAGGTTCCACTGTATACTACAATTTTTGATTCGGAAGCTATAATATAAATTTACATTACTGAGAATTAAATTAAATAAAACACAAAAAAAATTAATTTAAACACAAGTAATTAAATTAAAACATGAAATTTCTTGCAAGTCTTTATGCCGTATTTTTTTTTAAAAAATGAAAAAGAAAATTGAAACATTTTTAGGTCAAAAATTAAATTTTAACAAACAGTCTTGATTTCTTAACTGAAAATCTGTCAACGTATTCATGTCATGAATTTTGAGGCAAAATAGTTAAATAACTATATAAAATAAATTCCTCTTATTTTTGTTATTTTTTGAAGGCGTTAGACGTATTTTAAAATTGTTTAATAGCAACATTTTACTGGAAAATATATTTAGAAATATTTTTCTTTATTAAGGAAGGAGTTCTTAAGTTATTATTTTGTTAAGTAAAATTTAGTGAGAAGAATTTTTTTCTCATAAGTTTCCGAAAACCACACGAAATACTTCCTACTTAAATCATTTAACGATAAGGAATTCTTTTATGACAGCTAAGTGCTTCTAGGCAGCTCTCTTTAGGGGGTTATCGTAAAGTAATCTATCACTGACAAGAAGGTCATTAACGGAGGGGGACGGCACAGTAGAAAAAACACGTCTTCGCCCTTTTCGACGCTTCAACTGAAAGTAGGAAAAAACCGTTTGCGCACGTCTCGGAAACAACTGACCTGAGCGAAAAAACACGGTTACGCCCGTTTCGGAGGGGATGTGCCTTCCAGAAAAAAACGTCTCCGCCGCTCGGAGGGTTAAAAAAACTTTGTATGTGAATGAAAAAGCTTTAAATGCCTCTTACAAAGTTTCATATAAAATAGCCAGATGTAAAAAGCCTCACACCATTAGTGAAGAGCTTATTTTGCCAGCCGCAATTGAGTTTGTAGAAATTATGTTTGGAGATAATTTTGCAAAACAATTGCAGTCTATACCTCTTTCAAATGATACTGTTGCCCGTCGAACTGATGATATAGCTGAAGATGTAGAGTGTCAGCTTTTGTCGAAGCTACGTGACAAATTGTTTTCAATACAACTTGATGAGGCAACAGATAGTAATAAAGATGCTCATTTCATTGCCTATGTTAGATTTTGTGATGCTTTGTCAGAAGTTGAAGAATTACTTTTCTGCAAACCAATAGAACTCAAAGCAACAGCACTCACATTATTTACTATCTTAAAGGATTTTATGAACGAGGCAAACATAGAATGTAAAAATTGCTTCGGAATATGCACCGATGGCGCTCGTTCTATGTCCGGAAGATTCCAAAGTATTCAAGCACTTGTGAAACAAAAATTGCCACAGTGCGTCTGGACACATTGCATGATCCACAGAGAAACTTTGGCTTCCAAAGAAATGAGTCCTGGTTTGAATACTGTGTTAACTATGGTTGTAACCGTAGCAAATTATATAAAAATGAGACCCCTGAAATCAATCTTTTCCGCACTTCGTAAAGACATGGGTGCAGTACATTCAGTGTTACTATTTTATTGTGAGGCAAAATGATTATCATGAGGAAAATTTTTGCAACTTTGTTTATGAATTAAGAGAAGAAATCGCCGTTTTCCTAGAAGAGGAAAACAAACCGGAAGCAGAGATTTTCGCGATAGTTTATTTGTGATGAAATTGAGCTACATGATCGACTTATTCGAGAAATTAAATAACTTGAATCTTCAATTGCAAGAAGCAAATACACATATATTGGATACGAGTGATAAAGTTAATGCTTTTTGTAGGAAATTGGAATTGTGGAGCAGAAATTTAAAGCAAGAAAACTTAACAATGTTTGCAAACTTGAATGATTGTATTAAAACTTACAAAGCTGATGAACAACATGTAAAAGTTGATTTTGTAACCATTGAAAATCATTTAGCAATGCTAGCAAAGAATTTTAAAAAAGTACTTTCTTGCTGACGATAAACTGATATCAAGTTACGAGTGGGTGAGGGATCCATTTCAAAATACTCCCGAAGGACTTTCAATTGAAGAGGAAGAAACCTTCATAGACTTCACGGCAAGCGGCAAAACCAAAAGACAATTTAGTAATAAATCACCATTTGAATTTTGGGCAGGAGTGGATGATGAGTTTTCAGCACAAAAACAAGGGCATTTCGCATTCTACTACCATTTTCAACATCTTACGTTTGTGAAACTGGATTTTCTGCGGTGGCTTCTTTGAAAACAAAATATAGATCTCAGCTAAATATAGAAAAAGAATTGAGAGTGTCTATTTCTAATATTAAACCCTCCTTCTAAAAACTTTTCTCTGCAATACAGGCCCAAGGAAGTTACCAATAATTATTAAATTTGTTTTTAATTTAGTAAGTTGTTTTAATTTAATAAATTAATTACTAAATATGTCGAAATGTATTTTGTTTTGTATGTATGTATGTGTGTGTGTTCTTTCCTTTCAGTCCCTTAATCATTTTTTAAAGTAAAATTTTCTCTTGGATATGATCGCGCCCCCCCAATCGTGTGCTCGCGCCCCCCTAGGGGGGCGCGCCCCACAGGTTGAGAATCACTGCTTTAGGGAGATAACTCGCTGGTTCATTGCATATCCTGATATTTTCTTAATACAAAAATATCAGTCTATAGATTTCTGGATTATCGTCAAATCATCGGTATGCCAAAATGAAAATTATTTACTTTTTGTATACTCCAGATGTATTGCTTGCACTTTTTGTAAGTGCCCATATGATTTATTTTGTTCACAAAATCTTTATTTAAATTGTAAAAAGCATTCTTGACTGGCAAATGCACTGATGTTTGCCCTTTGACTGGAAATGGTTTGACTGTTATATATAACAAAACAAAGTGCGATTATCTAGCAGTTACAGCAAGAACTAGCAAAGACAGGCATAAGTGTTACCAGAAACTAGATGGTAACAAGTGTTTTATGTAGAGAAATGCTTGTTCTTTGGAAGCAATAACAGCACAATATGCAGTAGCAAAATAAGTTAAAATTCTTTACACACATCAGAAAAAAAAAATAAGACCATCACCTGGGTCATTTAGAGGGAAAAAAAAGATAATCAACACAGGAGGAGATCGTTCTGCTCTGCTTCTTCTGGTCTAACCTCTTGGAAAGAAAAATACCTTTTTATATCTAATCGTGTCTGATGACAAATAAGCAAAAAGCACATTGCAACGACATCAGATACGATTAGCTGTTAACTCTGATAAATTTGCATGATTACAAATATTGCTAAAAATAAGGAGTGGATTCGGCTCATATGTATTACTAATAAAGATGAAAATGTGTTTGGCACTTTACAGGCTAGACCAATAAGTCGACATTTACCGAATTCGGCGCATATATATCTTGGATGATGGAAAAGTGTACTTTGGAATGGTTTTCTTAAAAGAATCATTGTCAATTTAAAAAGAACTGATAATTTTTTGTGATAACTATCGAAAATATATTAATACAAAAATTTATTTATGTCACCTTAAAATTTAAAAAATAGTCTTTTCATTGATAGTTTTTGCCATATAAATCGCATTTTAAAGTATTTAAAATTTATTTTTCAACAAAAATTCGCAAGAATTCCAAGTAAATATTAAACTTATACAACTCTAATATTTGCTCAGAGTCCTTGTATTCCAATCCTTGTTTAATTTTTATATTTGATAATACAACTCTGTAATAACATCAAATTTATTAATAAAAGCTATAATAAATTTGTAGATATTTTTTCTTTCTGTTTTACAATGCAATTTACTATCTAGTCATTTATAAGAATCAGTTGGCAAAGTAGATCCCAGAAAAGCAAGTGATATGTGTATTTTATTCTGGGAAAAATCTGAAAAAGATTTAAATTTACATAAGAAAAACGCCACATTTTATAGCGATTTAGGTTAAAAATAAGGTTATATACTTAAAAGGCTTGAAATGGCAAAGTGTATCATTCATTTTTTTTTTTTTTTGTGACTAATTTTAGAGAGCTGATTTCAAAATTAATTCTGTCATAAAATATTCTAAATGAAATGAGGATGTAACATCAACAATAAGTCAGAAGTATTCTAAAATTTCTCGAATTTGGTATGTCTATTAGAAATTGAAGCTTAAAAATATTTGGCTAAGAATCCATTAAAACCAAGTTACATAAAATATTAAATAAAAAATTTTAGTGACAATTAATCCTGACAAACTAAAGTCTTTCTGGTTTAAACTAACGTCTTCCTGAACGAATTTCTGGTCGTCTGAGAAAGTCAGTATGTAAATAAAAAAAGTAAACACTTCTAACTTTGTAAACGATCAGAAACTCGGAACTCCACGTCAGCGTGGGACTACAAGAGCCTGCTGGTAAGGTTTTGACTTCGGAACCGAAGGATTCCAAGTTCGAGACCCGATTCCCCCAAAGAATCTTCGTATAAGCAATTCTGGTGTACATTAAATCCATCGGGACCAAACGTCCCGTTGTTGTGGTGTGGAAGTTTGGAGAGGGAGTGCCAGCCCAGTTTCGTTCTCATTTAACTGCAGGATTGTTTATCAAAATAACGCGGTCCATCCCAAAATAGCCTAAGTGTTGCTTTAAAATTGGTACGTTAATATAATTAAACTAAAACGAATCCACGTCAGAATGCGCTTCACTGTATCAAAGCGACATGTAGCGCTGTCATGTAGAACTCAATAAGACGGTTACACGACGATTCTTCGGTAGAATCGAGTCTCAAACCTGAAACCCTACGGCTCACTTGCCAAGACCTTAAAACCAGGCTACCGCGGCCCACTGAACTGCGAAAAAGGTGGGGTGTAATAGAAAATGAACAGATTGTCAACTCGCGGGATCAGCAGCTGGAGGGTTTAGGATACAAGGGATGACTTGCCTGTTGAGATGCAAGTCGGCATAGTGTGCTATTATTCGAATTACATGAAATTTTATTTACAATTGTTTTGTCTTAAAAAAAAAAACTTGAGGAGAAAAAAGAACGATTTGCATATTTTGAGGACACCTTAATATATGCATTGTTGATGCTCGCACCTTAAAATGTTTATAAATTTTAATGTGGCCTTAAAATTCTCGCATTACTTCTTAATTTTTTGCTTCAAGATTCCATTTTCAAACATCTGCCCGTAAGATCGTACTATTGCACGAAATGCTGTTAAAACTCAACAGATACAGAAATCTTTGTGAAGATTACAAGCCATGAATATAATTAAATTATGTTTGAATTAATTCTTATATCATCAAAAAATAAGGTCAACATTTATATACAAATATGAGTAAACTTGTTTGGTTTTTTTAAATTACTTTAAAATGTGGAGATAAAAAATCCATTATAATATTTTTAAATAGATTCTTCCTGGTAATCCGATTGTCTTTGCGCATGCGCAATTGAATTTTCTCCTAAAATGACTACTCTTCTACGATATTCAGTTTAGTTATATTAATGGTTCACTTTAAAATAACGTCAGGACTATTTCGGGACTGACCCCGCCATTTTTAACCGCGATTAGATGGCGAGGACGACACCTGGTCTCCCCCTCTAAACTTCCACGCCACACCAGTGGGAGGGCTTTTGGCCCCGAAGGAGTTAACGTGCACCAGACATACTCATATGGCGGTTCTTTAGCGGAATCGGGCCTCGAACCTGAAACTATACGGTTCCGAGACTTACCAACAGGCTACCTCGACCCTTCCACTGTATTGAAGCATTAATCTATTAAAATAATATCTATCTAGTCTCCTACGGTGCCAGTCGAAGAGCAGAATGGGCATATTTACATAAAGTGTGAAGTAGAAAAAAACTTGACACAGTAGAAGAGAATGAACTATAGTTTCAAAATCAGCATGATTATTTCACTTTAAAAAATCAAACAACATAAATTGCTTCCCCGTATAACGTACGGTCTTTCAACAAACAGACGTATCAAGATATTAGGCACAATATTGGGAATAATGCATTTTTTTTTGTACATATTTTTTAAAGTATTGCAAATTCGCTGATATTTTAATTCTCTATCCTCTAATGGAAACATTTTACTATGTAATAAAAAAAAGACCCTTAGCTATTGATATCTTTCATGTTTTAGATCACTTTCTCACAATGTGGAAAATATTTTAGGAATTTTATCTGTTTAACATACCTCTCACCCTATACCATCTATTGGATCTTTATCTCTCGTTTATTTAGTCTTTGGAGTATGTGGATACTATAATTAATTAATGATATTAACTATTTCATCGGAATTGTAGATATTTGAATAAAATCGCTGAAAGGTATACGATCACGAGTCGATGAAAAAATTAGATGTTTGCTCAGTACATCTTATACTACACTATTTTATGGAGAATTTAAAGTTTCATTGTGCTAGCATACCTCAAGTAGTACAGCATGTTGCACAATATTGAGCGATATCACAGTACATACTATTTAATATTATACATGGGAACATTTTAAAATATGATTGAATAGACTTGTTTATTATGGGTGACACAAAGGAAAAATCGAGAACATTTCTGCCAGCTTCTGATTGAGTAATTTTTAGAAATCACTATTTATACACATTGTTTGTAAATAAATTCAATTTCAAACAAAGTGAACTGACACCATGTGCTACACAATAATAATACGATACTATAAAAACCTGTAATCGTAAAAATAAATACTTTAGACTGCGAAAAACACGAGATGAAGTAGAAATGTAGTAGCAGCTGGAGTGTTAAGTTTTGAAACAAGGGAATACAATTCTTATAATTAACAACATGTTTATTGCTATATACAATTTCTAGTAGCTGCCTTTGAAGTGTAGCTTGTTTGCCAGAATTAATATTCGCTTTAATTTTCAATTAAATATTTTATGCAACTTCGTCTCGTAATAGCTTCTTCAGAAATAGATTTTAAAGCTTCATATTTTGAATATATGATTTATGCTTTTATAGAAGTCTTACTGCTTTATGATTGTCTACAATTCTTTAATTTTTTGCCAGCTTCCATAAAATTTGAATTTTTACTTTTCTTATGATTACTGCAGAACAACATAATTTATGCTAAATTTCAAAAGAAAGTTTCATTAAAATTTTCTAATTCATCATAAAATTCAATTTTTAACCTTCGGAATTATTTGAATAATTAATGTTTTATTTTGTTTCGGTCAGTATTATTTATTATTCGGTGAAAATTATTTTTAACTATGAGTTTTAATACCATGCTTTCTAATATAATTTCTATTATTACTTTCTATTATACACTGTTTACCGATTTGCAAATATATTTATAATAAACAGATTTTATTGAAGAAAACACGTCAGAGCTTATTACTAAACGGAAAATAGCATTAAAAAAATCTAGTTTTAATGGAAACTGCTCAAAAATTTAGTAAAATATTAATTCGAAATAGTCTAACCCTATAAGCACAAAATTCCTAAAAATATTTTTACGATATTACAAGATTTTGTGCTGCATTCTTGAAATCGAACTATCTCGTGGAGGTATCCTCCAATAAGGGAAGAACTGAAAAAACGAACTCATTTACTTAAAACATAACTTCAGTTGACATCATGCAAAATCACTAACTTTGCATTGAGTTTTGAAAAATTACGTTGCATTCAAAGGCACTTAAAATGTATAATTATTTTCAACGATACAATCTAGCTGATTGAATCCATTCCATTCTAGAAAATCAGATGTTGTTTAAGAAAGAGTTTACTCTTTCAGTAATGGAGGTTACATTCAATGAGCAGACCAAGAACTGATAATCATAAATATTACAGCTTTGAGGAAAACAACACACTTTCTGTTTCTCTAGTTTTGATTTCGGTGGTGGGAATTCTATCCACTTCTAAGTCCACGTCACAATGATCCCCCTGGCACCCCGTCACTAGAAGCCTGGCTTTGACGACTAACGTATCCTGGTAGAGGTCCATGCACTTGAAACATTCATCTTCCTGAAATATTTTACTTTCTGCTTGTTTACTTTTGAATGCGCCGTGCATTCTATATATTACAGGACACTTTTTCTTTGCGATGTCTGTCAACCCGATATTTAGGTACGCACTCAGAACATTCACTCCGGCGTCGATTCTTTTCAACTTGGCCGAAATTTTGAAATTGCTGAAAGGAGGTTCTTTAGAAAGCCGCAATGTCACCTTCCAGGCTCCGGGCATGCCACCACCGCTGCAGCTGAGTGCGTTCTCTGCTTTCAAAGTGACACGGGCTGTCGAAGCAAATTTTGGAATCTTGAATACTTTTTCGAATCCATGAATAGAAGAGCGTTCTTTTGGTCCACGGTTCATTATTATAATTTATTGAGAAGTTTCAGGTAGATTTCTAATTTCCGAAATTATTCTTTTTAAAATCCGCGGGCGTAAAGAAAGCTGCAAGTGTATACAGGCGAAATGTTGTTGTGAAATCCTGAGTGATGCCACCGGAGACTGGGAAACAATGACATGAGCGTTTAAAACTAGTATCATTTATCAAGGAAGAAATTGGGCACCTTGTTGTTTTCTTGTTATGAATTTTCATAATGCTACCCTTCATTAATTACGATATGTAAATATGTATTAATGTCTTTGCAGGAAATGTTAAAGGTCTCCTGTTTGGAGAATGAATTATCTGTTTTCTTTAGTAAAGGTTGCAGCCTGGGTTGGCACTTTAATTAATTCAGAGGGCCTGATGTGATGGATTTAACACCAGATTTTGTCATCGACAAGTATTAAGGTGGTTCTCACGAGGCTAACTATTCCGCGCAATCGTTGCCTCTCTACTGTTGTCCCTGTATTGTCCTCATATGAACAGTTGAGACAACGTCGTTAGGACAATGGCCAATGGTTGTCCCAACGGCACAACTATTTACTATCGTCCCTTTGTAGTCACGTGATTTCCCGGAAGTAGGCGTGATCTTCTATTGCGCGCATTAGTTAGCCTCGTGTAAACCCATCTTTAGATTTGTGCCTTTGTTCTCAGTAGAGTTGAGGGCCGCGGTGGCCTGGTGGTAAGGTCTCGGCTTCGGGACCGGAGGGTTTCAGGTTCGATACTGGATTCCACCGAAGATCCGTCGTGTGAGGGGGTCTCTTGCACGTTAAATCTGTCAGGCCAAAGTCCTCCCGCTGGTGTGGTGTGGAGAGGGGGGTGCCACTTCAGGTGTCGTCCTCGTCATCTGACCGTGGTTCAAAATTACGAGGTCCGTCCCAAAATAGCCCTCGTGTTGCTTTAAACGGGACGTTAATATAACTGAACTGAACTGAACTCAGTAGAGTTGCGTCATTATTGTCCATCTCTTATAACTATGTGGCTTTGACTAGGGAGGAGTTAAGTCCCGGGGCAAACGAGAATGTCTTCAATTATGACTGTAAAATTGTACCAGAAATTTTATTGATATTTAATGAGGGACATTATGAGCTGTAGCAACAAGATGCTACAAACAATATCCAACGTTGGAGACTTAATAATTTATGGTCAGCAACGTCTAGTGGGACTATGACCTGCGAACTCGGTGCTTATCGATCTTTTATAAACTTTTCCTAAGTAGTCTCGAACATTCATAGCAAACCGTTTTTTTTTTTTGGCATATCATTCTAACGTAGTTAATCAGGTAAAAAATCATTTTTACTCCCCGTTTTTTAATAAACAAGTTAGAACAAAATAGCATGACCACTGTGGCTGCAACACCAATTTCTTACGCTCTCAACTATTCACTTTAAACCTTCCATCACTGGATCAAGTTTAAATGGATAAAATATTCATAGAACCAAGTAACAGAAATCGTTGTTCCCTACAAAGGAACCAATTGATTCAAACCCCGGATTAAAAGTTTCTATCAAATGTTGCGTCGGACCTTGACTTGAACTTTGGTTCAAACATTTTTGTCAAGGTTCGAAGCTTCAACTTGACTGCTAGATCAGTTGAAAATTAAACTAAAGTAGAAAGCTCTGTGCAATAGGTAGCCCAAGGTTTTTCTTAAGCCAAAGTTTTTCGTGAGGTACGATTCTTCAGCACCTGTGTAATAATCAAGGACGACCAGCCATGAAAAACAGTTGTCAGGTTTCGGTATGGTCTAGTCTTTATTAATATTCATCTACAAATTACATGACGCACCTAAACACGTTTGCAGCATTTCTATTGGATTTTTTTGACCATCATTTCTACATCACATTTTTGGTACAGAGTAGCAATCATATGTGACTCTTTATAAGGATAAGGGTATCGCTTCATCCCATTTCTATGATGATTGTGTGATTTTCGGTTCTTATAAAGGGTAATTCATCTCTTGACAGAGTTTTTTTTTTTTAATTTTATGATAAATGCCTCATTATGATTGGCGATTACATCGAAAGTGAATGTACTATTGTGGTTTTCTTATTTGTGTAATAAAAACTTTGCATCAATAAGTGACCTTAAATGGAATCGTTTTCGTTTTAAAATAACTCAGTTTTATTTTGAATCGTAGACATTACTCGATTGATTCTCACTCTTTTTATCAATAATTTCCCCCTTTTTTTATACATTATATTTAAAACAAAATGAATACTAATCTTTCCAATTATGCCACTAACTGCATTTGTATATTTGTATGGATACTATGAAGCATTTTAGTTCTTGTATGTATAAGAGTTATGTTTTATCTCTTGATAATAAAATTGATTAAAAGATCCTACACTTGTTCGATCTGATCGTCCTTTATTCATTCCATAATATTCAAACCACTTATTCTTTAATCAGATATAAATACGTGTGGGTTTTGATGGGTTTTAACGAATCAGTCCTCTTGGATTTACTTAAAGCTTTCATTTCTTCATTAACAAAGACGACTAAGATGATTTTTACTAGTGCAAATTCAATGATGGAGAATGAATTCATGTTACACAAAGCAAGTCGTGTGTTGTACAAATTATCTTTTTCTACCTATGCGGGATATACTAGACATTTGCTGAGGGATTTTTCTATGCAAGAATTCCAGTTTCGATCTTTTCAGACGATGATATCTTTTAAAGTTCTTGTCTAATCCTTCTGGATTGACGTTTCTGAAGTAACTCTGGCTGTTAGCTGCCATCGGAAGAATACAGAGCGTCCTCTCTTGGTGTAAAAAATAACAAAATTGGGTATAACAGAAAATTGCGCAATTAAATAATCTATGAATATAAAGTAAATAATTATTTCCGGAACTGCATGACATTAACATGAATTTACTTAGTAGTGCTCCAAATTAAGCATAATGAATCTTAAATACATGTAGAACTATACTTACGCCTCGAATCTTTATATTCTTATATTTTCTGCTCAGAATCTTAGTCGAGAAGCTCTAAAAAAATCAAATTGCGAGTCAATACCTCATTGCATTTTGTTTCAAACGATAGGAAAATGCATCGAATTCTTGAATCTAAAAGGTGTGAGATGCCGAATTGGAGAAAAATTAAAATTCCAATAATTTTTGTCTAGCAATATTTTTTTGCCAAGTCTATTGAATGTTGGACTTTTGTAACTGTTGCTCTAATTCTACAATATAAACACATGAAAGGCGAAATAAATTGAGTTCGAAATTGCATTGCTTTTATTTACTGTATACCAGGCGACCAGCTGATTCTCAGAGGTATAGATTATATTTGATTTCACACAAATCCTTTTTTATAACTTCCACTTTCATAATTCAATCTCCAAAAAAGCAATCTTCCATTAAAGCCATGTTATTCCATTCGTCTTTTAACTCCTGCTTATTATTTTCTCCTATTCGAAGTGCAAAAAAAGTACTGTTGTCATCAAAAAAATTGAAACTCTAAATTTTGATTGACCTCCACGTTTCTCTGAACCCAAAAAACATATTCCATCCATTTATCTGTCCCTCTATGACAAGTATAACTCACAAAAAAGAAGTAGATGCTTTGAACTAGGTAGATGAAATTTGGTACATAGTCTTTACACCAAATTATTAGATTACATTCAAATTTTTCGAGCAAGATTCTTTTAGAGAAAGTCTGTCTGCTCCAACTTTCCGAATATGAGCTTACATGCTATATCAACGCTTATCACGTTAACCACAAGCTATTACAACTACAAACAGGGATAAGTACACAGATAAGCAGCAAATTCTCAGAATTTATATTTATAGTGGGAACACTCATCAAATTTTGAGCTTATTTCGAAAGGAATAGACCGTTCGTTGACATGCGAATTGAGAAAACATGTAAACTCGATAAATCAAAAAATGTAACAACTTAAAAATGTCAAATTTCGTAAGTAATTTTGTAACTACTTTATTTCTTCCTTAAACTTTTATTTGAATCGGTTATTACTAATCGGATGCCAGGAAATAATCGCCAAGGATCACACGATCGATTCAATAAAAATGCAAAATTCGTGCCAAAGTTCTTTTTCTTCTTTGTTGTACTCAGATACTATTCAATCCGTTGCGAGGAAGTTTTGGGGAAATGTTAGGGCTTATGCACTCCCACTGGTTGAGGTGCATGAACCTGTCGAAAGCCTAGTTCCCACTGTCCGTCTGTGAGGCGCATCTTTTCACCTTTTCACCTCATCTCTGCCTATCTGGAATCTGACCAATGGCGCCATTCCCAATTCGCACTGAGGGAACCGCTTCTCATCCTGCACCACTCCTTCAGATTGAGTTTTTCTTCTTTCTTTCCAACTTTTGATATTTTTTGGAAATAATTTTCTATAAAAAAATGGACGAAATGTATGAGGCGGACAATGATGCGGAAACGGAACGGTTTATGTTTGTTAGTTGGTGAATTCCAGAAAAAGAAAAAAGAGAAGCAGAACTTCTTTGTTGAGTATTTCAGAAAAAGTTGTAAATTACCTAGACAAGATAAGTACTCTAAACAAAATGTATACTAAGAATTTGAAAAAAATAAACAAGCTTGAGGGGTTTCCCACGACTTTTCTCTCATATTCTCTAATAAAGCTGTTGTTTCTCTTAAACCGCGTAAAATGTTGAGCCTTGGGTATGTCGATGAATACCTTATATGGCGCTGGTTATTGGCTTATATAGCAATAGATAAGAAATATGAAACTTTGATGTGAATTCAGCATGCTTACTAAATTTGTCTTAGATCCTTCACGAGTTTTTTTGGCAATAAATCCGACATACGGTTAACCCGTAACTGGAGTCGGGAGTTGAAAGGACTCCGCTTTATTCTTCATCTTTTATTATCACGTGGTATGTTGCATTTGAATAAAATAACATAATCAGTATGTTTTTCTTTCAGCAGTCTGTTGACAAAAGTCTTAAATAGGAACCTAGGTTTCTTTTTTCTTGTAATCCGGTAGCCGTTAACTCCATGTCTCTGAAACTGCTTTTCACGCTTTATTTTGAAGATTACAATACTTTCCCTATACTTCGCCTATTAGAAATTAAAAACAATGTATAAGGAATTCTGATATTATTTTAAAATAAATTAGGGATGAGAAATTTGTGCTTCCTTGCACGTATACTTTTATTTTAAATTACAACTTCCTAACTGAAATATTGATTTATGTTAATAATATTTCATTACCTAAAGAATGATCATTTGAAAATAAAATATTTTTATTTTCAAATGTTCTATAATACTAACATTTGTTCTATAATACTAAGTTAACTGTAGTATAATTTTTTCTTTAAGTTCAATAACTTGATGCATAACAGAGGTTCAAATAAACAACAAATATTTTTTTATCTCCATTTATCTTTAAAGCTTCTCAACTGAGGTAACCATTAATCATCTTTATATATTATTAGTAGCATTGTCCATGACATACATCCAAGAGGAAAAATTAGTTTGCAGTCTAATCTCCACCCGAAATGTCAGTCACGCAACATCAAACAAACATAAAAATATATTTAGAAATAATCCAAAATAACCTCAAAAAGGTTTCTTATAGCACACATTCAAAATTGTATAGACTCTTAAAAAAGTAAAAATATGATATGTTCATAGACAAAACAATCCATTAAAAATATACGATAGAAAAGCAGTTTTAAAATTTAAGATACAAGTAAGTAATTGAACCCACTGACTCACACTTGTTTATCAACTCTGACTAATCATATCAAAATTCAGCTTGCTTCATAATATTTTTTTGTAAACTATATTGACTGTTTTTCCTCTTGGTGCCAAGATGAAAAGTTTTTGTTTGCATGTAACTCTGGAAAGTGCCACTTTAAGTTGTCCATTGAGAAAAACATTCTTCGTTTAAGTCAGTTCGAGCAGTGGGAAACGTTTGTCATTAGCCTTTATACAAAATGGTACAAATACCTTCAATATCAGTTAATTTTTTGGAGCATAATAAGTTTTGAATAGCTTTTAAAAATAAGACTTAAACAAAGAAATACATCTCATATGCATATCACTGCTCTTGCTATTTGCGCATGCGCAGTTTGAGATTTGCGCACATATGCGGACAAGTGCAAGACACAGATACTGCTGTTTTACACAAGCGCGAATCGTAATAGGAAAATAATTAAAACCACAATTATAAAACTCTATCTTATCTTGATTTTCTTATTTCTTACTTCAATATACTAAAACCTTCCTCAATAAATGCCCTACAAAATGGTTCCAATATCTCCATTATCAGTAAAGTATTTTTCTGGTTTTTCTCTTTCAAACATACCTACGCTTCCTGAGATTTCATTTTATATTATGTATAGACTAAATATGAGTCATTTCAATTTTTTTTTTAAAAAAAATGGGCTAGGTTAATAAGAAAACAGCACAAGTGAAAATGACCCCAGCTATTTTAATTCCCTTTGATATGTAAATAAATTGCAAAAAAAGATGTCATTTCTTGCTCACAAACCATTTTGGTTTGTATTCTTTATTCATTCTAACCCCAGTTCTTGCACTGTTTCCGATTTTCCCCGCTAACTCCCTCTAAGCAAGCATCAGATTTCTTTTCTTTTTTCTTAGTACTTTCAAAGAGCATTCAATATTTCAGCTGCTTTGAATTAGCAGTCCTGGATCCTGTCTGCATGTTATTGGTGTTGTGAATTCCATATGATAGGTTGTTCTACGTGAAGGTACAAGAACGCCATAATTACCTCGTTATTCCACTCTATTGTAAAATTTTGAAAATATAAGATTTCTCCAAAATTACTGTAGGAAAATTGAATCAACGATTCTGGATGATATAGGCTTTAGGATCGGATGGACACCCAGACTGGTCCCTTGATTCGTCGGCCTTTTAGTGTCTTTCATTTCTACAACATTTTGCGAGAATTTCTCTGCGGTGTCAGCCACAGTAGAGCTGTGACCAATCTCTCGACGGCAGAGCTGGCAGGTTCCAGATGCCAGATTCACAGCGATATTGGCAAATGTAAAACGCCATGAGAACAGGAGTCAATGCAGATAGTTTCATGGCATTATAGCGCTATTAAAACGTTGACATTCATTCTACTTTTCAAATTTCGCGATATTGGCATTTCATTTTTTAATTTGTCTTGTCATCTACAGACATTAAACATTGTTCATGTTTAGCTTTCAACAATGGAAGAAAATCATCCGATTAAAAATTTCCTAAAACAGTAAAAAATGGTTGGAATTCAATGATTTTAGTCAATAGTTTGAATAGGCAACAATGTTATTTATTGTTGGCATTAGGGCAAAAAAAAAAGTTTCAAACTTTATTGAAAATTTGAGAGATTATTACATGATTATCTGTAGTTTTTTTTAAATTTGTAAACAATACAAAATTTATTTTGTTCTTTCGAAAGCTATCATGGAGAAAAGCTAAAATTCATCTCATTGTAATATATAATTAATTAAAATATCACAGAAAATCGCTATGAACTGCACATTTCTACTCTCTTAGGTATATATGTTCGACATTTTATAACTATAGGTTAATATGATTTGTTAAATCCAAGTTCTATTTTCAAAATGCAGAAGCTATGGGCTAACTTGTATGGCTCTTGGTGAAACCGTTTGGTCTGTACAGCATCAGAACACGCATTGATATTTATTCTAACTAGTGAAAAAGCTAGAGAAAATGACTCAAGACACTACAGCCATGTTTGTATAAAAGATTACTTAAGATTGCACTTCGTACTTATAAAGAGTGTTGTAAACATTTGAATGCCTATTTCTGACTATACTTAAGATCCCTAATTATTATGCTGAAGGTATTACAGATATCAACACTATGAGGCAGCTTGCGATATAGTTTCTGGGAAGACCACTCCCACCAGTTTAAATTTAATCGCAGCTATATACCTCATTGGATTTATCCTTTCCTTTCTCTTGTTTTCAAGAAGGAAAAAGGAATAATTTTTATATTTAATTTTCTTACTTTGAATCTGTCATCGAAATTTTGTATTTTTAATTACTCTTTTGACACTTTTGTGATACAAATTTTTTTTGTCCCTATCGCCTTTAGCGTGATATAGTTTTCAAAGCATCAATCTGTAAAGATGAAAAATTGCTAAAAATGCTCTACTGTGCAAGCAATTCTGTTGGATCTAGAACAACGAAATGTGACAGATAATTAATTAATTCTTGAATAGCAGACACACGTGAAAAAGAGATTGAATTTTTTTTAATGATTCTTTTATTCAATAATTAATTCAAAGGTGAATGATTTTCCCTAACAATTTCCAAAGACTGCGGCCAAAAAAATTACTTTTATTTCATATTTGTATCCGCTGGAGTGGTTTTACTGAAATGTTGTCTAATAAAAGTTTTATATCAGAAAAGCATGACATTTGAATACAATAGTTACGCCATTTGAAGATAGCGTGAAATCATAAAAACACATAAAAGAATATATTTCTTAACTTTTGAATGCAACGGAAAAAATTAAGGCAGACAGATCAAGTCTAAAACATTATCCAATTGTACTCTTCAGATTAAAGATTGAAATCTAATAAATTTATTGTAAAAATGTAAGAAAAATAATAAAATTTTCAATTTCCACGGTGGTTGTAGGTTTGCTGGGCCGGATGTGCTTAAATTGTTCTTCATGTGCAATAAATAGTAAGAAAATAATTATAATTCTCTGAGAGGATGCAGAATTAAAAAAAAATTAATCTGCAACCGCATTATGAATTTTGGGGTTTTCGAAGTGACGTAGTTGTTTAATTGGGTTTTGTTTGTAGGTAATTCTATGCTAATTGGTTTTCTTTTGAGGTGTTTTTGCGTTAATGATTGCAATAGAAAACTTTAACAAAATTGAAAGTGCTTTAAAGCCTTTTCAGTATGTACCAATAGGGAATAAGTGCGTCTGTACGTAGTAAGTAAAAGCATAAATTTTAAAAGCATGGTCCCGACACAGCTAATGAAATCTTTCCATTCTGGTCTTTCAGGCACTTTTTCATAGAACATATTAGTTTTCTATTTGAGGATTTCGATAATTAAACACAATTCTTACAAATTAGAAGACACTGGTTAATTTTCTCAAAATAAGCAATTCAATAAATTTTTTTTATTTCGAATGAAAATATAAAGTGAAGCCTTGTATTTAGTATATATAATTATGTATTTAATTACTTTAAAAATTTTAAAGATATTTCTTATCGGTCGGTTAGTTGATGTTAAAAAATACATAAAATGCATGTGATATTTTCAAATGTATACTACTTTATGCACTGACATGATAGACGTTTCAATATGGATTATGACTTGACTTTTAGATATATTTAATTTGCTTTAACATTAAATTGTTTATATTGATTGCACCTATTACTTATCAATTCTTTCACCATCCCGGCAAATAACAGAAATTACACATACGGGTTACTCAAAAAAGAATCAATTAAACTTCCTCTTACTGTAAATAATTTCAGCTGCATTTAGATTTTTGTCAGATTTACATTCAATTATTTGGCTTGATAATTAACATATAAAGTGTGGAAATAATATTTGTAGAAAGGTTATCTATTAAAAACCATGCTATAAAAAGGTTTTCAAAGGATGTTTTTCAAAAAAAAATCAGTCGTAAATCCTTATAAAGTATGATTAAAAAATAAAACAAAAGCAAAATTTTCAAAACATGCGAAATTTATTTCTCTTAATTAGAAATAACAATAAAAATACAGAAGATAAACTATTAAGTTTATGTTTTACACGGCTCAAGATCATCATTTGAGTTAACCGACAACAGGTCCTACGGCTTGCTGTACAACTGCCACTGAATCTCCTAATCCTTCCGCCCCAACATAGCCGATGGAAGAATTGCTCAATATATGAAGCAGAACAGAAAGAACTTCCAAAAGAGATTGGATAACCGCTTCTTCATAGGAGCCAGCCGAAGAACTCACTCCAGAGAAAATGTTTGAAATTACGCCAGGAAGGGCGGATGCACCTCCAGATGCGACAGCTCCTATGTTAGAAGAAACTCTGTTCACGGCTTCAGCGCTAGACAAGCGACTAATCGAACCACTATATGAACCAGCTCCGGCAGCGGCACCTGCTCCAGCCCCTGCGGCAGCACCTGCTCCATATCCACCAGATGTAACTATGCCAGATCTACTAGAAGATGCTGTGCTCGATGACGTTGCTGAACTACTTGTTGCGCCGTATGAAATACTACTTCCACCTGCGACTCCGTATCCTCCACCATATCCTCCTGCTCCGGCACCAGCACTAGCCGCTGCTGCAGCGCCTGCTCCTGCTCCTGCACCACGTCCATATCCGCCTGCTCCACCGGCTCCTGCTCCTGCACCTACACCCGCTCCAGCTCCACCTCCGTATCCTCCACCATATCCACCTGCTGCTCCAGCTCCGGTTCCAGCCGCAGCTGCAGCGCCTGCTCCTGCACCAGCACCACGTCCATAGCCGCCTGCTCCACCGGCACCTGCACCAGCACCAGCCGCTGCTGCAGCGCCTGCTCCTGCACCTGCACCACGTCCATATCCGCCTGCTCCACCGGCACCAGCTCCTGCTCCTGCACCGGCTCCAGCTCCTGAACCTGCACCGGCTCCAGCTCCAATTCCGTATCCTCCACCATATCCACCTGCTGCTCCAGCTCCGGCTCCAGCACCAGCCGCTGCTGCAGCGCCTGCTCCTGCACCAGAACCACGTCGATATCCGCCTGCTACACCGGCACCAGCTCCTGCTCCAGCACCGGTTCCAGCTCCAGCTCCGTATCCTCCACCATATCCCCCTGCTGCTCCAGCTCCGGCACCAGCACCAGCTGCTGCTGCAGCGCCTGCTCCTGCTCCTGCACCAGCACCACGTCCATATCCGCCTGCTCCACCGGCACCAGCTCCGGCACTTGCACCGGCTCCAGCTCCAATTCCGTATCCTCCACCATATCCACCTGCTGCTCCAGCTCCGGCTCCAG